>SJYC01096482.1:0-40565 GCA_006408675.1 Madoqua kirkii | reverse complement strand
ATGGACGTCACAGGTCCTCCTGGCATGTCGTTTACCTCTCTGTTCACTGAAGTCACTGTCTGCCATTTCCAATTGTAAAATTCTAGGCTGTTGGCCCAACCCAACTTCTTTTAATTAATTTATTTTTAATTGGAGGGTAATTGCCTTACAATGTTGTGTTGGTTTCTGCCGTGGCTCGCACACATCAGCCATAGGCATACATATGTCGCCTCCCTCTGGAACCGCCCTCCTGCCTCCCACCCGATCCCACCTCTCTGAGATCGTCACAGAGCACTGGCCAACCCAACTTCTTATTTGCTGCTTCTGTTTCCTGGCCGCAGCTGGTTTCGGCAGCTTTTGCCCACCGCCTGGGCAAGGGTGCTTCCACGGGAGCGGATTCCCGGTGGTCCCCGCCTCCAGCCCATGTGATCGCCCCGAGCGCTGCCCAGCCGGGGTGTTTTTCTCCATAGGTGGCCTCTCAGGATGGGTCCCCCAGGAGCCCCTCTCGGGGGTCACGGTGGAGACATGGCCTGTCACTCTAGGTGACTTAATCGGTGCAGAAAGCCCAGTTGGAAGCCTTCTGTTGGTTTTCTGCCTCCCAACACAAATGCTCTTCAGGTGGTGGTGACCTGACATGGACTCTCAAAGAAAGGCCTTTTGATCCCGGGCTGGGGAGGCCTGTCCCGGCGTGCTCCCGGCTGCCTCCCTGTGGAACCGTGGCGCCCAGCTGCCCGGCCGGGCCTCTGCTGGGAGGCAGCTGACCTGAAAGTGTTGTTATTTTTTTTAACGTGGGTTTTAGTACCCAGAGCAATAATATTTTCAGCTGCCCATTGAGGCCGATTAGTGAGCCTCAGGCCTCCGTTTGGTTAAATAGAGCCGCCTTCGCAGAGGTATTTTGGGATGGTGCAAATCCAGGGTTCTGCGTGGGATTGAGTTACCCCCCAAAATGTAGGCGGCCATTTGCCTGTGGCCTGGGCCCCGCAAAGTAGTCTGGGTAAATTCCCACAGAGCCAGACCACCAGGCGGCATTCCCAGGGCAGCTGGACACTGGAAGCGTCTCTCTGCCCCCGTGGAAGATAGATGGGCAGTTGTGTTCTAGAACCCTCTGCCCCAGAGAGGCACAGCTCCAGCCCAGGAGGTTCTTCCTGGCTGGACTGGTGAGAAACCGGACTCTAGACACTGAGCTGAGAGTCTGCTTTGAACCAGCCCAGGGATGTGGGTGTGGGTGGGGGTGAGTACTGGGGTCTAACTCCACAGTGAGGTGGCCGGGAAAGGAGTTTCAGACCCTCTGGAAATAGCTGCACTTTTGGATGGAGGCTGACAAATCCTTGGGTGGCAGATTTTGAACTAGTTATAAACAATTTGCAATTAGTTCCCTTGTTGAAATGAGAAAGGCAAGCTCACCAGGCTTTTCATTAAGTCGAGGCAGCCTTTTATCTTCTTGGCAAGTGGGTTAAGTGCCTGTGAAGGAGCCTCACTTGGGGTCAGGGAAAATAAAATGGTCCATCTTTTGAAGCCTCACTTCTTTCTATAGAGGCCGACTCCCACTGGCATGATCAGCGATCTAGGTCCTAAATTCCTTGGTGTTTTTTAAAAAGGTGTCCGGGCTTGGAGGTCCATGTCTCAGCCCTGCTGCTTCCCCACCATTGACCCTGGGCAACTCTGCCAAACCCCCTGCTCTTTGTATGTGGATGAAGGGGTGTGGTTGCAGCCCTGCCTTCTGTGTCACTGTGCTCAGTCGCTTCAGTTCAGTTCAGTTGCTCAGTCGTGTCCTACTCTTTGCGACCCCATGAATCGCAGCACGCCAGGCCTCCCTGTCCATCACCAGCTCCCAGAGTTCACTCAGACTCATGTCCATCGAGTCAGTGATGCCATCCAGCCATGTCATCCTCTGCTGTCCCCTTCTCCTCCTGCCCCCAATCCCTCCCAGCATCAGAGTCTTTTCCAATGAGTCAGCTCTTCGCATGAGGGGGCCAAAGTACTGGAGTTTCAGCTGCAGCATCATTCCTTCCAAAGAAATCCCAGGGCTGATCTCCTTCAGAATGGACTGGTTGGATCTCCTTGCAGTCCAAGGGACTCTCAGGAGTCTTCTCCAACACCACAATTCAAAAGCATCAATTCTTCCGCGCTCAGCTGTCTTCACAGTCCAACTCTCACATCCATACATGACCACTGGAAAAACCATAGCCTTGACTAGATGGACCTTTGTTGGCAAAGTAATGTCTCTGCTTGTGAATACGCTGCCTAGGTTGGTCATAACTTTCCTCCCAAGGAGTCAGCGTCTTTTAATTTCATAGCTGCAGTTGCTTAGTTGTGTCCAACTCTTTGTGATCCTATGGACTGTAGCCCACCAGGCTACTCTGTCCATGGAATTCTCCAGACAAGAATACTGGAGTAGACTGTCATTCCCTTCTCCAGGGGATCTTCTTGACCCAGGGATCAAACCCATGTCTCTTGCATAGGCAGGCAGGTTCTTTACCACCGTATCACTACCTGGCTCAAATAAGGTTCATATAAGAGCATATGAAGAATCTCTATGTGTTCCCTTTGTAAACTGAAAAGCTGTCAAAGTTAGCCATGCATATTGTCTTCTCTTACAAAGTGCAGTAATTGCTAGAGTGGTAAATACAGTAGCCGTTAATTGAGTATTTATTATGTGCCTGGCTTTGTCTTTTTCTCTCTGCACATTCACCCTACATGTAGGTGCTTAAAAACATCTGCATTGTATGGAGGTTGAAGAAACTGTCCAAGGTCATGCAGCATTTAAGGTCTGAGTGACCTCAGGCAGCCTCTTGAGGGCCTTCCAGTTTGCTGGCTCTAGTTAATTTCCAGCAGCTTCCTTTGATTTTCCTAAGCTTGTGGTTCTCCCCACCAGCTGCCTGGATGCCTGACCCCATCACCAAAGGGTCTGACTCTGTGGGTGTGGGGCGGAGTTCAGGCACCAACGTTGGCTCCCCAGTGACTCTAGTGTGCTGCCGCTGTTCTGAGCACGTGTCCACAGCGGAGCAGAGCCAGCTGGACTGGACACCAGGGCCCCTCCCTTCTCTGGACCCCACTCCCCATCCTGCCGAAGAAGGAGTTCGGTCACGTGACCTCCAGGGTGTCTTCTCCAGGGGCCTCTAAGGTTCTACAATTGTAAGAAGCTCATGAGCAAATCTATTATTGTTCTTTTCCTTCTTCTGTTTTAGGCAGAATATGAAGTTACTCCAGATGAAAAGCTGGGAGAAAAAGGGAAGGAAATTATGACCAAGTACCTCACCCCAAAGGTAAGAGGCTGCCCAAACCCCACAGCAGGAGTGGGAAGCCTTATCCAGGAATATGGGCCCCCAGGTCTGTGCCAGGCCAGTGGGGAGCACCCAGCCAGGGGTGCCATTGGTCTCCAGATTCAGAATTTTGATCCTCTTCAGAGGTACCCAAGCCTGGCAGGGCCAAGGCAGGTGGTCCAGGCCGGAGCAGGCCTGCAGTGGGGAGGCTTGCTTCTTGGGGGCCCCGTCCCCTCCAAGGGCACTCTTGCTGCCCCTGCCCATGCCCAGGCATTTGTGGCGGGACAGGTGAAGGCTCAGCCAAGGCAAGGGTCAGAGCACCCAGAAGAAAAGGCATGGCGGGTGTGGGTCTGAGAGGCTGGTGTGACGGGAAGGGCCCAGGAGTGCTTAGGAGGAGGGCCTGGCTGAAGCTGAGTGGGCAGAGGTAATGCTGGCTGAACGCAGAGCAGAGTGCCGAGTATTCCGAAGTGCTCTGGGGTTTGCTGAAGGGCGAGGGGCCACCCTGACCTCCCCTGGGGCGTGGGGCCACCCCCATGGCCTGGGCCCACTCATGGTGGCCCTGAGGCTGGAGGCGGTGAATCAGGGCTGCCGCAGCCACTCAGGTTTTGACTTCCGGTCAGGAGACAGAGGTAGGACGGTGAACAGAAGGAATCCAGGTCACACAGCAGCCCCTCCTGTGACAGTGAGCCGCTGAACCCCTGCCCTCCCCTGCATCTGCGGGTGAAGGCGTTCACAAGGGGGTTAAACCCATGGTAGCTCCTTCCGAGTTTACAACCCGGCCCCCTCCCCTCCCTGCACTTATGGACAGTTTCTGCACAGTTTTATACATTTTATCCACATGGCATGAAAGTCCCTTGAGGAGGAGGGTAAGCCCCACCTCGTTGTTCTCAGCAGGGGTCCCAGGGGTCCTTGGCAGTCCTGGTCCCACCTCAAGCCTCGCTGCCCCCGGTGATGTTAGGGAGGTCCCAGGGGCCCACGCATGTGATGCGGGCCCCTCCGGCTGCACTGAGTCCTCGCCTGGAGCAGCTGTGCTGGCCTGCCGGCCACTGGCCCAGCCCCACCCCGAGGTTGTCCCCTGTGGCACTTCCTCCTGCTTCTGCTGAGCCAGCGCCCCCGATACTTCCCTCTTCCCTCCGCTGTTTCTCTGCTTCTGCTTCCGTCGTCGTAATCCTACCCACCTCTTAATGGAATGGCAGCCCACCCCAGGGCCTTTGCACTTTTCAGAAGCAAGAGGATTCATGTTCATCAGCTCTTTCAGACGCTGGACAGGGCTGGCTCTCCAGGGACAGCAGAGCCTGGTGCTGTCTCTTATACACATCTCTTCCCTCTCTCCCGACTGGCCAGCCTTGACCAGAAGCCTCTGCTCTCGGACCCCGGTCTGGGCCTCCCAGACCTCGCTGCCCCTGCTGCGTGCTGCCTGTGTCTCCTGGAGGGATGGGGCCCAGCCTCCCCCTCAGCTCAGAAGGTTTTACAAGTGCTCAGAGCTTGCCAACATTTTTTCCTTAAGTACTCCTCAATTTTAGAAATTTAAACCACACCATATGTTATGGCCCAGGGGCCTGGGGGAGGTGGTCCAAGTGGTCTGGGGGTTGACTGTTTTCCTATAATAAATTTTGCGCTGCCGGCCAGGTCTTTCCTGCAGTCACTCTCGCAGGAGCCTGCCTGTGTTCCTTCTCAGGGCTGCAGATGCCCCAGCAGCTGGGAGAGGAGCCATGTGGCTGAAGCCCCAGCTCTGAGGCCTCCGAATGACCCTCAGGAAGGACTCTTGTCCCCAAACCCAGATAGTATTTACCTCCCACTTCTCCTCAAAGTGCAACTCGTGTCTCGGCTCCGAGCATCATTTTCCAAAGGGTAGACGGGACTTTCCTGGTGGCTCAGCAGTAAAGAATCCTCCTGCAAATGCAGGAGACGTGCGACCAATCCCTGGGTTGGGAAGATGCCCCGGAGGAGGGCATGGCAACCCACTGCAGGATTCTCATCGGGAGAATCCCATGGGCCGAGGAGCCTGGCCAGCTACAGTCCATGGGGTCGCAGAGTTGGACATGACTCAGCAACTAAACAACAACGGACACTGATCATTTGAGAGGATCTGTGGAAAAAACCCAACTATCACCGACTCGATGGACATGAGTTTGAGTAGGGAGGCCTGGCATGCTGCAGTCCAGGGGTCTTCACGACCTGGCCTCCAGCTTTTGCTCCCAGAGCCCCCAGGCAGGGAGCTCCAGCCGCCACCGCTCAGTCTCATCTTGACATGCCCACCTGGTCGCCTTTGTCTGAGCTGCCCCCGGCAAGGCCTCCAACTGGAAGGCGCTCCCCCGACTCTTCTTTCTCCTGTGTCTGCTCCATCGCACAGAGCCTCCTCTGCCTCTGGGCAGAAGCCGCTCCTGCCTGCTGCTCGGTCGTGCTTCTGCAGATCCCTGGGGTTGGTGCTTCCACAGCCCCAGAGGCTGGGTTCTGGGGAGCCCCCCCCCCTACAGAGGGGGTGACAGTGCATTACCAGATGGGCCAAGTGCGGTCTAACAAGAGCAGCGGTGGACAGCGCACAGGGAAGTGGGGAGGGCCGGGGGGACACTGTCCTGGGCCAGCCCGGGAGAGCCAAGAAACCTTCTGAAAGTTCATGCAGCTGAACCAAAGTCTCACGTGCTGATGAGGAAGCCAGGTACAAATGAAAAGAAAGGAAAGGGCCCTTTCCTGTGCAAAGGTCCGGAGCAGGGGCTCTCACCTGGGGGCCCGCGGTTGGCAGAGTCTGGAGATCTTTTTGATTGACACGAATGGGGAATGTGCTCCCAGCATCTGATACACATGGTTTAGAGATGCAGCTGAACGTCCTGCAATGCACAGGATGGCCCCCCAGCTAAGAACTATCTGGGCCCGAAATGTCAGTAGCGTTGAGGGTGAGAGGCCTTTGTGCGTAGAGGGGAATGGATGTGTGTTGGCAGGGAGGTCAGTGTTTCAGAAGTGTCTCTCACCAACCTCTAAGCTGAAAACGTCTATTGGCAGGCTTATTTCTAGTAGGGGGACAGGGACCTTCTGGGAGGCAGGGCCTGGAAAACCATGGTGGGGCGTTTGCACCATCCTAAGGGCAGTGGGGAGCCCCGAGGGCTCTGAAGGCCGTGCACAGCCCAGGTTGGTCTCTCTGCCCCTCGTGAGGCGGAGGAAGGGGAGGAGGAGGACTGAAGGTGGGCGGCCATCCTGGGAGCTGCTGCCCTAGCTGCGGAAATAGACACCAGGGCCTTGGGAAATGTCAGGCAGGAGGAGCTCTCGGGGGATGACAGGTGTGGGAAGTCAGAAAGGGCAAGGGGAGTCTGTGCTTTCCACCTTGAGCCGCTGAGTGGGCACGGGTGCCCCCAGGAAGGGCAGGGTGCTCAGGATGGTGGCCGGCCTATTAGCTCTCTGCGCAGAGATGATGGCATCTGTGCTGTGTGTCCCCTCTACCCTCCCCCCACCCCACCCCCCACAGCACTGGACACACGGCTGTCATTCATTGTGAGTTGGTTTGAATGAGACAGGAGGGGGCCCAGGAAGCTTCCCCCCATGAGCCTCTCCCCTCTGCCCACTCAGACCTCTTTCTGGGAAGCTGACACTGAGCTGGCTCATGTCCCCTGGAGTCTGACGGGGGGTGTTTGCTGGGAGTCTGGCTGGCACATCCCTGCTCAAAGTCAAAACTCACTCCCAGAGCTGAAATCTCTCTCTCCAAACCCTGACTTGAAGGCGTCCATCCCAGGGACTAAGTCCACACATTGGATGCTGCCCAGAATGCTGCGTCAGTTGCCCAGACGTGGCCAGCTTTGCTCTGGGGGCAGTTAGAGGATACCATCCTGGGGTGGGCTTTGGGATGGGCCGAATGCTATTGAGATCTGACTCAAAGGCAGCAGAGTGCTTATGCGGAGGCGAGTTTTAGAACCAGGTAGACCTGCGTTGGAAGCTAGGCGTGGTCTCTTTTAGCTGAGGTCTTAGGAAAATTCCTTAACCTCCTGGAACCTCAGGCTGCTCCTCTGTCAAGTGGACCGGGTAGCCCCGAGGAGCATAAATACCAGCCAGGACAGAGCCCAGGAGCTGGTACGCACAAGACCCTCCCTCGCTGGTGCCTCTCCTCTGACCTTCCCCGCCCTGGTGTGTGTTTTTCAAAATCAGGCCATTGAATGATGAAATCATTTAGACATGAACTCCAGCTGTGGAGCTATGAGAGGCCAAGAAGGGGTCCAGAGGGCCCCCAGCCTCAGAGGGCTGGCCAGAGAGGCTGGACTCCTTCAAATGCAATGCCTTAGTCAAGATGATTAATGCTAGTCGCCACAACAAACAAACCCCAAATCTCAGGGGCTTCACATACCAAAAACTTCTATTTCGTGCACGCTCTGACCGGGTCTCTTCTGGGTAAAGACTAGGGGGCCTGGCTGCTTTTTTGTGTCCATCACCAAAAGGGAAGGGACAAACGAGGGAAGCACATGAGCTTTAAATGGCTTGGTTCCCATGTGACACGTTACTGTCTCTCCCCAACCCCTAAGCTGAATACGTCTATTGGCAGGCTTATTTCTAGTGCTGGTGAGGCAGTCATGAGCATGGGTGGTCCATAGATATTCTTAGGCTTGTCAGCCCGGAGGAGCTCCCCAGAGCTGGTCGAATCAGACGTGCAATAGGCTCTACAGAGACCCAGGCAGCTCACCTTTCAGGCACCTACACATCAGAGGTGATACCTATAACCGATGTTAAGGGGGCAGGGTTGCTCTGAGCTGGGGGTAGACCAGGAAATACTCCTAATTATAATAATAAGTAATAGTAAGTGGTCCTGAAAAGAGTATTACACAGCATTCATCACTATAGACAGCATTTAAAACATGCTAGTTTATCGAGACTTCCCTGCCGGTCCAGCAGTTAAGACCCTGTGCTTCCAATGCAGGGGTTGAGGGTTCAATCCCTTGTTGGGGAATTAAGATTCCACATGCTGTGCGGCATGGCCAAAAATTAAAAATAAATAAAAACAGAAAATAAAATACTAGCTTATGGAGATATAATTCACACATCACAAAATTCACCCTTTTAAATACACAGGTCAGTGGTTTTTAAAATTTTGCAGAATTGTGCAACTATCATTACTATCTGATTTCAGGACATTTATCTCTCCCAACAAAAACTCCATTCCCATTAGCATGACTCCCTATTTCCCTTTCCTCCCACTCCAGGCAACTGCTAATCTACTTCCTGTCTCTGTGGATTTGCCTATTCTGGACATTTCATATAATTGAGTTCCTGTCATATATGGACTTTTGTGTCTGACTTCTTTCAAGGTTTCATCCATGTTGTAGTGGGTATCAGTATTTCTTATTTCTTTTTATGGCTGGATAGATAATATTCCATTATGGATATGCCCCATTTTATTTATCTCCTCATCAATTGACAGACACTTGGGACATTTCTGCTTGGGTTGATTATGAATTCATGCTGCTATGCCCATCCATGCACAAGTTTTTGCATGAACGTGTATTGTCATTTCTCTTAGGTATGTACTTAGGAGTGGAATTGCTGGGTCACATGGTAACTTGATATTTCATCAGTTGAGGAATGACTAGGCTGTTTTCCAAGTGACTGCACCAGCAGACATTCCCACCAGCAGGGTATGAAGGTACCCACCTCTCCACATCCTCTCCAGCACTTGGTATTTTCTGTTTTGCTTTATTTTTGTAATAATTCTAGTAGATGTGAAGTAGTATCTCATTGTAGTTAGATTTGCATTTTCCTCATGACTAATGATGGAGAAAGGAGATGGCAACCCACTCCAGTGTTCTTGCCTGGAGAATCCCAGGGACAGCAGAGCCTGGTGGGCTGCCGTCTGTGGGGTCGCACAGAGTCGGACACGACTGAAGCGACTTAGCAGCAGCAGCAGCAGCAGCATGACTAATGAGCACCTTTTCGTGTGCTTATCAGCCGTTCCTATATCATCTTTGGAGACAAGTCTATTCAAACCCTTTGCCCGTTTTTAAATTGAGTTGTTCATCTTATTAATGTTGAATCCTAAGAGTTCTTTTTATGTTCTAGGTACAAGTCCTTTATCGGATGATTTGCAAATATTTTCTCTCATTCTGTGGGTTGTCTTTTTACTTTCTTGCTGGTGGCCTTTGAAACATGAAGATTATTCATTTGATGACATTCAGATTCATTTTTCTTACTTGCTTTTAAATGACTTGTTTTCATGTTGTCTTATCTATCCTTGTAGAAAAAGGCCCGTTCTCTTTTAATAATTTTATGCATTTTTGGCCGTGCTGTTTTCGTTGCTATGCAGACTTTTGCTCTAGTTACGGTGAGCGGGCTTCCCATTGCGGTGACTTCTCTTACAGAGCGCGGGCTTTAGGGAGTGCAGGCTTCAGCAGTTCAGACGCTTCAGCAGTTGCGGTTCAATGGTTTCAGCTCCGAGGCTCCATGTGGCGCATAGGCTCAGTTGCTCTGCAGGATGTGGTATCTTCCCAGATTAGGGACTGAACCCATGTCTCCTACACTGGCAGGTGGATTCTTTACCACTGAGCTACCTGGGAAGCCCAGGCCTGTTTTTCGAGGATCAGGGTATATATGGAGAAACATTAGGCCCATAAACCTCTCAGAGCCCATTGCCTGTTACGAAGAACAGGACCAGGTCTGGTCCTCCACCTGCACTCCATCCCTGCTCCGGGTCGACATGACGCTATTCTTTAGGCCCTCTGGGTACAGCAGTGCAATCACCTGCTCTTGGATCTTTCTAGCAACTCCCGAGATGGGTATTAGTGTAACCACTTTACAGACCAGGCACCTGAGGTTTGAGAAGGGAAGGGAGGTTGGTTTAGAATAGCAGAGGCAGGGCTTAGAAAGAACTCCTTCTAGCAGCAGCAGCAGCAGCAGCATGACTAATGAGCACCTTTTCGTGTGCTTATCAGCCGTTCCTATATCATCTTTGGAGACAAGTCTATTCAAACCCTTTGCCCGTTTTTAAATTGAGTTGTTCATCTTATTAATGTTGAATCCTAAGAGTTCTTTTTATGTTCTAGGTACAAGTCCTTTATCGGATGATTTGCAAATATTTTCTCTCATTCTGTGGGTTGTCTTTTTACTTTCTTGCTGGTGGCCTTTGAAACATGAAGACTATTCATTTGATGACATTCAGATTCATTTTTCTTACTTGCTTTTAAATGACTTGTTTTCATGTTGTCTTATCTATCCTTGTAGAAAAAGGCCCGTTCTCTTTTAATAATTTTATGCATTTTTGGCCGTGCTGTTTTCGTTGCTATGCAGACTTTTGCTCTAGTTACGGTGAGCGGGCTTCCCATTGCGGTGACTTCTCTTACAGAGCGCGGGCTTTAGGGAGTGCAGGCTTCAGCAGTTCAGACGCTTCAGCAGTTGCGGTTCAATGGTTTCAGCTCCGAGGCTCCATGTGGCGCATAGGCTCAGTTGCTCTGCAGGATGTGGTATCTTCCCAGATTAGGGACTGAACCCATGTCTCCTACACTGGCAGGTGGATTCTTTACCACTGAGCTACCTGGGAAGCCCAGGCCTGTTTTTCGAGGATCAGGGTATATATGGAGAAACATTAGGCCCATAAACCTCTCAGAGCCCATTGCCTGTTACGAAGAACAGGACCAGGTCTGGTCCTCCACCTGCACTCCATCCCTGCTCCGGGTCGACATGACGCTATTCTTTAGGCCCTCTGGGTACAGCAGTGCAATCACCTGCTCTTGGATCTTTCTAGCAACTCCCGAGATGGGTATTAGTGTAACCACTTTACAGACCAGGCACCTGAGGTTTGAGAAGGGAAGGGAGGTTGGTTTAGAATAGCAGAGGCAGGGCTTAGAAAGAACTCCTTCGGATTCTGCTCGGCAATGCTGCTTGTAGAACATTTTGCTCCAGTTCATTTTAATTAGGCCCATGAGCAACTGTGCCAGGGCTCCACCCCGGTCACTAAGGCCAGGCAGGTGGCACCCAGTTTCAATGTGGTTTTGCTAGAAAGTATCTGTGGATTCCAAGGGAAACTCAGACCTGGCAGAGGGTCCTGTGGAAAGGACCCAGCATGGGCTTCTTCTGACAAATGAAGTGGGCAGGTGGGCTGGGACAGGCTTCTGATGCGAACCAGCTTGGCATGCTCTGTGGGATGCTGGGAAAGCCCCGGAGCAGGCGGTGCTTAGAGGGCATTTCTTGCGGGAGGTCCGCTGGCAAGGCCCACAGATGCAGGCCTCTTTGTCTCTGTGAACAATGGTAGGCTAAGCAGGGCAGTTTGATCTTGTTAAGGGGGAAATTACCCATCAGCCTGAGCTGCTGCACAAAAGAAATCTATTCCTAGTCCTTGTTTGGCTCTCCGGAAAACATCCACCTTTTATAAAGTAAGGAGCTTGAATGAAAGGAAATAATAATTACTCCAAGTTCCTCTTTCTCTGGCTCCCCTGCTCACAGCCTCACTTCACTGGCGCCTCCTCCTACCCCATCCAGGCAGTGGCATGGGATCCCAGCTAGTGCAAGCAGGCTGGCTGCCTGGTAGGGGACAGCTCCTTGGCCTCTGGGGCCATCAGAGGCTTCAACCTTTGTCCTCAGGAGCACATGGAGCCCCATCTGCCACTTTCCAGCTGGGCATCCTTGGAGCCCCAATTTCCCCATCTGAGTATGGGGATGATAGCAGTGGCACTCAAGAGGGCTCCTTTGTCTTTAAATCAAATCATCTTTTAACTTAAATGTTTCAAAAGGAAATTTGGTATCTGGAATTGCCTGGAAAGCCAGGATTGATTTGTTGTACGTAAAGATAACAGGAAAATTTGACATTACATCCTAGATGGATGCTATTTTGCTTATCTAAGGCTCTGAGCCTCCTTTCTCTTTGTTTTGAAGGGAAAGTAGCGAGTATTAGGACAAGTTAGCAAGATGGCAAGTATCATCACACTGAGACTTTCTTCTTGATAATGGAAGACTTGAAGGAAAACTGAAAGGGGAATACTTTGTTCACTGAGTGATTCAACGTTATTTAATTGTGTCCTTGCACCTCCAGGCTAAGATCACTTCATCACCTTTGGAAAATGCTGGGCTGTCTGCCTCCTAACTGTGATGCACTTGATAAATGCTGGCTTGTTGTTGGAAGAGATAGCATGACCTAAAGCAAAGGGCACTGGGCTAGGAGTGGGGGTCACTCTTGAATCTCCCTTCCTGGGGTCTGGGGCCTCGAGGAGCTGGCTCAGAATTGGCCTAACCATCTAACCAAAGCTTGGTCTCTGGGGCAACCAAGGCCACGGAATATGGACGGGTTTGGCTAAAGCCTCCCTTCCTAGTGCCTGCCATGTCTTCCATGGGGTTTGAGCTCTGAGCCCGGGCCTTGGAGCCAGCTTTTCGTCTCTGCTAAGATCACTTGACTCTTGTCTGCCTCTCAAGCACCCAGATCGGCATCTCCATCCTGTTGTCAGTGAATCTGGTCAGCTCAGGATTCACCTCTGCTTGAACCCCTCCTGGACAGGGCCTGACTAGGTGGCCAGCTACACCCTGGGTTTTCCTACTTCATACCTTAGCACTGCAGAAAGCCTCAAGGGTGGAAGAAGACTGAGAAGAAAACTTGAGAAAGGAACTTCCTGGGAACGGCTCTTACTGTGAGCCAAACGCTGTTCTTAGAGCTTTAAATAACTCACTTAATCCTCCATTTTAAAGATGAGGAGATGAAGACACAGAGAGATTAAGTAACTCGCTCAAGGTCACACAGCTGGCATGAAGGAAGCCGAGACTTCAGAGTCTATGCGCTTGACCCTTCCCTAGCCTGCTCTGCTAAGAGCCCATCCTGGCTCCTTGCCTTGGGCTCCACTCACACTTCCTCTTGATTGAAGAACTATTAGTGAGCAGGGAGCTAGGGCACTGTTCTGAAGAGCAGCAGAGCTCCTGGGTAATTTCAAGTTTTTGCAGCCCCAGCACTACATTGCTCCCTACGGAGGCCCCCTGCTGCTGAGCCACGCTCAGAATGAAGGTCTGGGCCTCCGGGAGTCCTGGTGTGCTGGGAGATGACCTTATAGCCCACTCTCAGGGACCATTCTGTCAGTTCACCCCAGACGGAAAGAGACCACACCGCCTAGAGTATGCTCCAGCTCCCGGGGATCTCCGAGGGCCCCAGTCCAGGGCCTGGCCGCAGTTTCAGCTGTAGATTTCCTGATGCAAAGATGCGTGGATCTACTGTGGGTGAGCAGGCCTTTGGCTCTCTTCTCCATCCTAGGCCCTGGCTTTTAGAAGAACACTTACGACTCTTTGGAACTCAGTTTTTGAAAACTACTGGGCTAAGCCAGACTCCTCATTCCCTAGATGAGGGAACTGAGGCCCAAGAGGAGCCGGGTCCCTGAGGGTCATACAGCTGGAAGAGGAAACTGGAACATCCCTCACCGGGCTTCCCACTCGCCCGTGCTAGAAGGGTGGCACAGAGGCACGAAAAGGAAAGCTTCCTGGCTTCATTTCCCACCTCCCACCCTAGCTGGCCTACAGCGGAGCCTGAATTCCCGTGAGACTCCCATTCTTTGGATCAGTACTTGTCTAAATGCTGTGCAAAACTGAGAAGGCCACCATTTAAGTATATGTAGCTTCCCAGGTAGTGCTAGTGGTAAACAGCCTGCCCACCAGTGCAGGAGATGAAAGAGTTGTGGGTTTGATCCCTGGTTCAGGAAGACCCCCTGGAGGAGGGCACACCAACCCACCCCAGTATTCTTGCCTGGAGTATCCCATGGACAGGGGAACCTGGTCGGCTACAGTCCTTAGGGTCACACGACTGAAGCGATTTAGCACAGCACAGCCCTTGAGGATATCACTGAATCTAACCCTCTCACACTCCTTTACTAAGTTCAGTTCAGTTCAGTCGCTCAGTCATTTCGGACTCTGCAACCCCATGAATCGCAACACGCCAGGCCTCCCTGTTCATTACCATCTCTCGGAGTTCACTCAGAATCACGTCCATCGAGTCCGTGATGCCATCCAGCCATCTCATCCTCTGTCGTCCCCTTCTCTTCCTGCCCCCAATCCCTCCCAGCATCAGAGTCTTTTCCAATGAGAACTCTTCGCATGAGGTGGCCAAAGTACTGGAGTTTCAGCTTCAGCATCATTCCTTCCAAAGAAATCCCAGGGCTGATCTCCTTCAGAATGGACTGGTTGGATCTCCTTGCAGTCTAAGGGACTCTCGAAAGTCTTCTCCAACACCACAGTTCAAAAGCATCAATTCTTTGGCACTCAGCCTTCTTCACAGTCCAACTCCCACATCCATACATGACCACAGGAAAAACCATAGCCTTGGCTAGACGGACCTTAGTCGGCAATGTCTCTGCTTTTGAATATGCTATCTAGGTTTGTCATAACTTTTCTTCCAAGGAGTAAGTGTCTTTTAATTTCATGGCTGCAGTCACCATCTGCAGTGATTTTGGAGCCCCCAAAAATAAAGTCTGACACTGTTTCCACTGTTTCCCCATCTATTTCCCATGAAGTGATGGGACCAGATGCCATGATCTTCGTTTTCTAAATGTTGAGCTTTAAGCCAACTTTTTCGCTATCCTCATTCACTTTCATCAAGAGGCTTTTTAGTTCCTCTTTACTTTCTGCTATACGGGTGGTGTCATCTGCATATCTTAGGTTATTGATATTTCTCCAAGAAATCTTGATTCCAGCTTGTGCTTCCTCCAGCCCAGCATTTCTTGTGATGTACTCTGCATGTAAGTTAAATAAGCAGGGTGACAATATACAGCCTCGACTTACTCCTTTTCCTACTTGGAACCAGTCTGTTGTTCCATGTCCAGTTCTAACTGTTGCTTCCTGACCTGCATACAGATTTCTCAAGAGGCAGGTCAGGTGGTCTTGTATTCCCATCTCTCTCAGAATTCTCCACAGTTTATTGTGACCCACACAGTCAAAGGCTTTGGCATAGCAACACACAAATATGGACGGTGCAGGAGACTTGTTTCCTTCCCTCTTTTATCAGCTGAGAAGAAAGCTGGTTGAGCTCAATGGAAAATAAGCTGATACCAACCACTGGGCTCCAAAGGCTTTCTCTTTCTAATAAGGCCTCTTCCATGACCAGGGAGTTTCTACTGTTGTGCAACCACACAGATGTGCCCAGGCCAGTGACCCTATAAATGCATGGAGCATTCTCTCCCAGAGCTGCGGCTATAGTGCACACAGACCTCCATGCCTGGCCTAAGCCACGGGAGGAGAGTTCAAAGGATTGTGTGCATGCTTCTATGTGCCTGCTTATTAATTGCTCCCCAAGTAAAACTCGTATTATAACTGCATTGTGTAGCATTAGCATTCCATGAGAGTGATCCCTTGCATTAAAAAGGCAGAATTGGCAATGAAAGCATGCCCAGAGATGGAAATATCATGTTAATTATGACTATACTTTACCATTCCAACTTAGTACAAAGCAGATTTGCTTCTATTTGTACAAAATAGATTCAAATAATCAGTGACTAGAAAGAGTTTCCTCAGGCATACAGGAGAGCTGAATGAATCTGTTCCCTGAAGTTCTGTAACACATGGAAAGTGTGTTTTAGATCAGAGCCAACAGTAGGGTTGAGCTCTCTTGAGGGGTGGGTAGAGAGCCTTGACCAGGGTAGGCTCAGGAGATATGATTCATGGGAGGAACTGTACTCAGTTCTGGATTAATCTGGGGCCATTCTAAGGTAGGCCTTCTGTAGTTATTTATTTTCTGGCCAAAGGAGGTAGTCTGGGATGCACAAGGGGTTCCAGAACAACACCTGACTTTCCAACCTAGAGACAGGCCTACAGCCATCCTCGCAGTCATTGCTGGCCATGCCCTCATCTTGAGGGCAAGACCACTGAGGCACTGAGGTGACTTGGGTGCAAAATGTTAAATAGGCACTCATCCTCAGGATGGAACAAGTGCCAAATGGGCACATGCATGACCCTGAGAATGAGTGCCTGGTTACATTTGTGCCCTGGGCACCACTCTCTTAAGGAGATGTCACCCTCTTAAGGAAGCACCACTCTCTTAAGGAGGCATCAACCATTAGGGTCAAAGAAGGGTAGACTGGCATGTGCACAGGCCAGAGAGTGAGCACCTCCTTAAACTTTGTACCCCAGGCTTCTCACTGGCTCACTTTCTCCCTTCTCCTTTCCTCCAATTTGGTGCCCCCTTAATCTGTATATCAGTCCTTAATGCACACTTTCAACTCAGCATCTATCAAAGCCAAAGGGAAACATTAAGATCAGATTCACCACCAAAGAGGCACTTCTTAAGTCAAAGTCTAAAAAAGAATTACCCAGATGGAATTTTTACCTCATGCAGCTAAAAACCAGGATATACCTTGGGAAGTTCAGATAAGACAGGACCGAATTTCCAACTGACTGGTTTTTCCTCCCACCATAACAAACACACACAAGAAATCCAAGCAATAAAGCCATTTCGCAATGGTTATGATTTCCAAATTAAATACCTTGTAATCAGCTCCTCCTATATGTTTGGTAATCCTATTGTGACAACCCACTAAGTGTCACACTAATTTAGAAACTATTAGGTGTCAGAGTATGTCTTTATTCTCTGAATATTAATTAACAGAAATAGAACAACTATAAAGAGACTTTGTTTTATATTCCTCTTTTACTTTACTAGGGTTTTTGCAGTAATCTCAGACATTCATCAGTCTAACCTAATTTGGGTCTCCACTTACCAACAAAAACTTCCATCTAAACATGGAATTTATGTTTTATGATCACAATTGAAAAGTAAACAGTGCTATGTGGCTAGTTTTGTTTTGCTTGTTTTTTAATATTTATTTATTCAGCCACATCGGGTCATAGTTGTGGCCCCTGGGATCTTCACTGTGGCATGCTGAACTCTAAGTTGCATATGTGAGATCTAGTTCCCTGACCAAGGATCAAACTTCGATGCCCTGCATTGGGAGCATAGAGTCTTAGCCACTGACCACCAGGGAAGCCCCCAAGTGGCTAGTTATGAAGTGTCTTCAAGATTTTGAGAGCTGGCCTGAGAATCTTTAGCTTTTTCCATTTAAAACTCACTTGATTGGTTTAGGAATTCAAAAAGCATCACAAACATCCATTGTGAACAAGTCCCAGTTTCATCATGTTGTTGCAAATGCAAATTACAAATATCAGATGGTGAGTCTTGGTTTAAAACAACATGAGTGAAGCAGATGAGCCACCTTGATCCAGACATGCCTTATTCACAGTCTCCTTACCTGGGAGTGTATTAGTTTCATAATCCTGCTGTAACAAAGGGCCACAAAAACAGAGTCTGGAGCCAATACAAATTTATTATCTTACAATTGTAAGGTCAGAATTACAAAATGGGTCTTCCTGGCCTAAAATTAAGGCATGGGCAGTGCTGTGTTCCTTCTGGAGGGTTTAGCAGAGAGTCCATTCTCTTGCCTTTTCCAGCTTTTAAAGGCCACTTGTATTCCTTGTCTCATAGATTCCTTCCTCCATATTCAAAGCAAGTAATGCCTGGTTGAGTCTTTCTCATGCTGTCAACTCTGGTTTTCTCTCTTCTGCCTTCCTTTTCTACTTTTAAAGACCTCAGTGATTACACTGAGTCTGCAGGGATAATCCAGGATAGTCTTCTCATTTCCAAGTTAGCAACTGTAATTCTTTGCCAAGTACCCTAAAATACTCACAACTTCTGGGGCTTAGTATGTGGACATCTTTGGGGGCAGTGAAAGTTGTTCAGTTGTGGCCAACTCTTTATGATCCCATGGACTGTACCCTGCCAAGCTCTTCTGTCCATGGAATTCTGTAGGCCAGAAAACTGGAGTGGGTAGCTGTTCCCTTCTCCAGGGGGTCTTCCCAACCCAGGGATTGAACGCAGGTCTCCTGCATTGCTGGTGGACTTTCTACCATCTGGAGCCACCAGAAAGCCCAGGGGACATCTTTGGGAGATCATTATTCTACCTGCCTTAAGGAGTTTATATAAAATTTGCTCTGTGTGAGGCACGAGTTTATAAGATTCATGACATCTCAAGGGTCTGATCTTTGGCATTTACATTCTGGAGTTTCCTGATATCCAAAACATAAAAAAAAAAAAAAAAAAGAATTTTACAAGGCAGTTGTTAATCACAAATGGTATTTCCATACCATTATTTTTAAACTTTTTGAACTTCATAAGTCAGTTTTATAAAGTACTGACTTGATTGCAAAGGACCAGGTCTAGACAATTTCCAAGTAGGGTTTGCCTACAATGAAATGTTTCCTAAGGTCCACTTGACTTCACACTCCAGTGGCCACCTGATGCGAAAAGAAGACTCACTGGAAAAGATCCTAATGCTGGGAAAGATTGAGGGCAGGAGGAGAAGGGGCCACAGAGGATTGAGATGGTTAGACAGCACCACTGAGATATGCAGATGACACCACCCTTATGGCAGAAAGTGAAGAGGAACTAAAGAGACTCTTGATGAAGGTGAGAGAGGAGAGTGAAAAGCTGGCTTAAAACTTAATGTTCAAAAACTAAGATCATGGTCTCTGGTCCCACCATTTCATGGCAAATAGATGGGAAAACAATGGAAATAGTGATAGACTTTCTTTTCTTGGGCTCCAAAATCACTATGGATGGTGACTGCAGCATGAAATTAAAAGACGCTTACTCCTTGAAAGAAAAGCTATGACAAATCTAGCCAGCACATTGTGAGAGCTGGACTATAAAGAAAGCTGAGTGCCAAAGAATTGATACTTTTGAACTGTGGTGTTGGAGAAGACTCTTGAGAGTCCCTTGGACTGCAAGGAGATCAAATCAGTCAATCCTAAAAGAAATCAACCCTGAATATTCACTGAAAGGACTGATGCTGAAGCTGAAACTCCAATCCTTTGGCCACCTGATGTGAAGAACTGATTCCTTGAAAAAGATCCTGATGCTGGAAAAGATTGAAGGCAGGAGGAGAAAGGGATGACAGAGGACAAGATGGCTGGATGGCATCACTGAATAAATGGACATGAGTTTGTGCAAACTCTGGGAGATAGTGAAGGACAGGGAAGCCTGGCATGCTGTAGTCCATGGTGTCACAAAGAGTCAGGCAAAACTGAACAACTGAACAACTATGAAATAATTTCAGGTTGGAATTTATTCACATTTGTGAACCTCTGAGGACTGGCAGATTGTATTAAGGCATGGTGCTTGCCTCCTAACCTACTGTGCAATACTTGGACCCTGAGCCTGGGCTCGTTAAGTACCTGTCTGCGTCAGTGTGAGACAGCAGGTGAGACTGCCACAAGATGGAGAGCATGTAACCCATCTAAAGTGTTTAATTTTTAAAATAATAACTGTTCCCAGCCAAACACAACTGCAGGTCAAATTTGGTCCTCAGGCTGTAAGTTTGCTACTCCTGCTAGAAGCTGCTTCCATTCTGAACCTGCCTCTAATTTCTAGAGTTCCAGAGGACCCAAGATAACTACTTTGCCATTAGAGCTTCACCTCACTTTGCCCTCTCAGTTCCACTCTGTCCATAAAGTCTGTGATATCCTGGACGTCAGTACAGTAGACAGGAGTCTGCCTGCCAAGGCAGGGGACACAAGTTCAATCCCTGATCTGGGAAGATTCCACATGCCTCGGAGCAACTAAGCCCAAGCACCAGCCACAACAACTGAGTCTGCCCTAGAGCCCAGGAGCTGCAGCTACTGCGGCCCTCACGCCTACAGCCTGTGCTCTGCCACGAGAGGCTACCACAATGAGAAGCCGAGGCACCACAGCTAGAGAGAAGCCCCGGCTCGCCTCCGCGAAAGCAAGCCCACTTGTAGCAATGAAGACCCAGAGCAACCAAAAAATAAAGAAAAAATAAAAATTTTTAGAAAGACTGTGACTGAGATCCCTCATGTGCTCACTTGGTTTTCAGCGCATTGCTATCCAGATGTTGACCCTCTCCTGTGCTTTGCTTCCGTGTTGGCATCAGAACCATGATCCAGAGGGGCTCCGCGCTTGTGGACTGCTGGAGCTATTCCTGTGGCCTTTTAGGTGGGACAGAACCTGATCAAGACCAAAGGTGGGCATCTAGCTGATATTCCGTTCTTCAAGTACAGCATGCTAATTTATTCTTGCCTAAATAAGCTCAGATTGGCTGACAGAATCCTGATGGAAAAGTTTCTGTGTGCCAGCCAGTGAAATCACATCAAGAAAATGGAAGAAGCAGTACAAGCCTGGGGCAGGAAACTTGGGTTCCATTCCCACAGGATGGCTCTAGGAAAGTTCCTCATCCCCATATCAGTCTCAGTTAATTGAAAGATTGCTTCCTGGCTCCATGCACCCTATTATTAGGAAAATAAGATGGGAACACTGACACTTTAACATATCAATCAGTCTCTTATAATTCTAAAATTTCTAACAATTTTCCATGAGTTTCCAGCTCATCTCCACTAAGCAGGGCTGGTTTTTAAATATATCTTTCCTGATATATTTATAAATTAATATATACTTACATTTATTTATATAAATATATTTATATTATGCATATTTACAAATATATATGCTTGTGTGAATATATATTATCTAAAATCTAAAACCTCCTAAAGTATTTGCATGTTTATGTATGTATGTGTATGTTCCTATATATAAAACATCACTATGGAGAAAAGTCATAACATGATGAAGGTAAATTATTTATAAGGTAAGAATGTCTAGAAGCTTTCTTAGTCTCTGAATAAGAGAGGTTCTGGAGTATATTTACTTTAGGAGGTTTTAGAACAGATCCCACTTTGAACCTTTCAGACTGGCACTTTTCCAACTTAGAGTGGTTACGATATCTATGATATCTGTTTTTATCCTTTAGAATTCCAAGCCCCAGTACAGAGTTGAGGTATGGTAGAGACAGGGACTCTGTATACATAGTGCCCAAGAGCTTATCATTTTTCAAGGAATCTCAGATAATGCCTTAAGATTGAAACTTCTAGATCAATTTAAGCAGTGCTGAGTATTCCCTCCTTTGTCCTAGTGTTAAAATTTTATTCATCTTTGCATGCCTAGCACCTATTGAAATACCTGGTACATAAAAGGCACTCAAGTGTTTACATAATGAATGACACTAATAGCTAAAGAAGGTTACCAGCACTCTAAGGTACTTGAGGCATTTCTATTCTTTTTTGATGCAAGAGCAGAGAATGAACAGTAGAAGAATGTGCTATTAGCTAATACATTTTGTGTGTTCGGCAATCACATGACAGTAATAACACAATATTTCTGGGACATTTGAACATTTGAAACCACTTCTTAGCATCCTTTCAAAATAAGTTCCTAGGGTTGACGTACCAAGCTTTTAAAACTGTCTTAATATGAGTATCAAACCTGTAGAGCTACATGTAAAATCCTATCAGGTTAATAATGTGGCTGCTGAATGAATTCCATGAGTCATGCATGGGAAAATATCCATCATTTGGAATTGTGTACAGTAGCAATAAATATCTGGCACTTAGAAGAACCTGAATATATTCAGTCATCTGTGTATATTTCTCCTGAATACAGATGAGCTCAGTGAATGGGCTGCTTATAAGATTTGTGAATTTCCAGCTTTAAGGACAGAAAAAAAGGAGTGAAGAGAGTGGTGAGAGGGCTATGATATACTAGAGAAAAGCCCTTAGAGACTTGTCAGGTGGCCACAGTGAGGTGGGAAACAACAGAGTGGGATACACTCTGAGGCCAGAACTAAGATTTGTTGATGGGTTGGACGTGCGATGTGAGAGAAAGAAGAATGAAACCTGACTCCAAGCTGATCGACTGAAGCAACTAGAAGAACAGCTGCCACTTACTGAGAAAGACTGCAAGAAAAGCAGGTTTGGGGAGAATATCAGGGGCCCGGATTTGGACGTGACAAAAGTGCCCATTGGGCAACCAGGTGGAGATATTGAGTAGGCAGTTGGATACAGAAGGATGGAATTCAGCCCATAGGTCATGACTGGAGTTATAAATATTCGGTGGGAATATCAGAATACAACGAGTAAAAACCTCAAGGAGAATAAGAGAATGCATGCATGCTGCTGCTGCTGCTAAGTTAATTAAGTCATGTCCAACTCTGTGTGACCCCATAGACAGCAGCCCACCAGGCTCCCCCATCCCTGGGATTCTCCAGGCAAGAACACTGGAGTGGGTTTTGAAGTCACTCAGTCGTGTCCAACTCTTAGTGACCGCATGGCTCCTCCTACCAGGCTCCTCAGTCCATGGGACTTTCCAGGCAAGAGTACTGGAGAGGGGTGCCATTGCCTTCTCCGAAGAGAATGCATAGACTCAAATAAAAGAAAAAGATGCCGAAACCCTGAGCCACTCCAAGATTCAGCATACAGAAGGTGAGGAACCAGCAAAGAGACCTGAGAATTAGTGGCCAGAAAGGCAGGAGAAAAATTGAAAAGAGTGTATATCCTTGAAGCCAAGTGCAGTAAATCAAAAAGAAAGAACAATCAATTGTCTCAAGCAAGCAAGATCATTGGTTACAAAGACATGGAAGTCATTGGTGACCTTGATTGAAAAACAGTTTCAGTGAATTATGGGGGCAAATGCCTGATAGGCCTGGACTCCAACTGAGAAAGGGGAACAAGAATAGAAAGCAGAGGATATGACAGTTCTTAAAGTGAATTCTGCTATCAAAAGCAGGGCCTCTTAAATCATGGTCCCCTCAAAATCTAAGGATAGAATTCAGAGAGCTCATGAATTTAGTTGTGTTAGGTAGGTAGAATAGGGAAAAGGAGTCCAAAATGGCGGTGGCTACAAGACAAGGAAGGGAAAAGCCCGCGAAAATGAAACAAAAGAAGGTCCGAGGACCGGAGTGAGGACCTCAGGTAAAACAAACAACACTCTCGGCTGGCCCAACTTACATAGGACAGGCCCAGGGAGAGATAAACATACAATAGAAGAGCCAAAGCTAGCTCTCTCTCCTGAGCTGGGGCGCTCTTCTCCTCGTGTCTTCAGATCGACGTGCCCTCACGCCTTGAAGATGGATTTTCCTGCTATCTTCTAAATAAAATAGAGCTGTAACACTGAGCTGTAACACTGATTTGTCTAAGAGCTATAACATGGTCCATTCGAGACCTGAGAGCTGTGACATGTCGAGGGACTTTAATGTCCGTCACTCCAAATCTTTGTTGTGACGAGACAAAGAATCGAGAAACATACACTCGTGTGACATCTAGGAAAAGGATTATACCTTTATTTACACTACTCTCTAACTAATCTACTATTTTGTTCAATTATGAAAGTAAAATCAGCAATATCTGTTTCTTTGCTGCCAAATCTAGAAACCGTGGATATTTTCACATCACAAAATTTTTACAGATCTTTCAAAACATCATGATCATCATTCTTTCAAATGTACTACTGGCCCCATGCTGTTCACATGCTGAGACAAACATGGCTGGCCAACATTTGGCAAATGTACCCAAAAGCCATTCAGCCACTTGACACTGAAAGTACATATTCTCACAGTGGGAACTAGACCTTTGTCGCTTATCAATATTCCTTTTTTATTCATAATTGCTTATTGGGTCAATACATGGAAGAAGATGAATGATTTTCATGCCTTTTACAGAACTTGACAGATCAAATGAGAATTCTTAATCCTCATAAGATAGTACAACCTTTTGTAACACAAAGGTTACAAGATGCAAAAGCCATGATTGAAGAGAACCTCTGTAGCAGTTTGCTTTTGAAAAATAAAATTTAACTTACCTTGCCTATATTTTATATGTCTTATCTAGTATGTTAATGAAGAAAAACATGTTGTCACATCACAGCAGTGGAAAGTCATTTTGATAACTACATTCCAATGTAATTTATTTCTTTTGCAATCCTGTATTTCATTTTAGGCATCTGAAAGCAATATTCCAAGGAATCCATAGACTTTCCCAGACCATTCAAGGTGTTCACGACACAAGCAATTCAAGAGTGCCTACTGAAAATGGAAGGGAGAAATGGAGGAAGAGGAAGTAGCAACAAAGAATGTTCCAACGTGGGAGAAATAAAAAGGCATCCGTATTGCAGATAAGAATGAGTCACTACATAGGGAAGAAATGATGATGTAAGAATTAGGAGAATTGTGAAAGAGATGTTCTTGAGTAGGCAAGAGGAGATGGACCATTAGATCCTCTAATGGATGGACAAATGGAGGGGTTGGCTTAGGATACGAACCTAGGTCATTTGTGTACTTATAGAAGACAAGGCAGAGAATATGGACAGAAAAGGTAGGGAGAAAAGAGATGCTGATGAGACCCTATGGGAGTTCTCTCCTGATTGCTCCAATCTTCTCATTAAAACAAGAAGCAAAGTCATCCATTGAGAACAGGAATAGGAAGGAGGTGCTAGAGGTCTGAGAAGACAGCAGAAGGCATGAAGGAAATGGTCATCTTGAAGGGCAGGAGAGTGAATGGACTAGTGAGATACAGAGAGACTGGAGGATAACACCGAGCACTCTCTTGAGGTTCATGATCATGAATTTCAAGTGAGTCACCATGACTCACTCACTGGTGTGCTTTTCTCTAGTCTCACTCAGCTGCAGCGCTGCAGGTGCTGAGTAGGTGGAGAGCTGTGTACAACTAGGGTTGTGTGAACAAAGACAAAGCAAGAGAATGGCAAGACCGCTGAGAGTGGCCAATGGCTTGAAAAGGAAGAGCATGGATGAATACACGTGCCCAACCAGAGTCATTTTCTCTTTCTCTCTTTTCCTGTCTCCTGCTTTTCTGAGAGTCAAACATGAGAATAAGGAAAATAATCAGGCAGGTGGCAGCAGGAGCAGAAGCAAAGACTGTGTGGAGGAGAGGCATGGGTGGGCTGTGAGAAAGCTGAAGCCTTAAGTAAGCAGAAACCAGCATTGAGTGTGAGGCAGCATCCTTAAGGAGTTGGTACTTAAGGAGAGTACTTGGTCAGGAGAATGGTTGACCATCAGAGTGAAGATCCATCAGTGTCTGCTGATCAGAGCAGGACCTGCTCAGAACTGATCCCTGGAGCTGCTCTGAACTTTCCAGCACATATAACTATCTGCATAAAAGGGTATAAAAGCAAATGGGAGCCATTTATTGCCTAATTTTTTAATTCCCATTTTAACTTAAAAATGGAAGTCTTTGACCTGCTTAATGCTCCCTTTGACAGCACTTTCTACATAAATTGCAGGATTCAAATGTAAATATCTGAATCATGACAATGTAACAGAAGCCCAAGCAGCTCTATGAAACCGGGACCTCACCTGCTCTAGTGCCATCCTCTCAGGACATCCCCATGTGCTTGAGAGGCAGTCCACACAGGTGTGATGACTCTTAAAGGATTAATTACACCATCATTATCTGTCTCCTACTTCTGCCTCCTTGAGAAACAGAAGTGCCTAAGTGGTCAGAAAGGCACCTGAAAAATCTAGCATGGGTATGCGATTCTTGTATTTCATTTGGCAATTAATTAAAATTTAAGCAAAAAAAAAAAGGTAATACAGATGGATTCACTATTCCGTCTAAATTCAACAAATAGTGTTTTCACTGCTCACCATTTTCTTTAAGCAACCTGGCCTCACTCTTCACATGGTGGATATTCTGCTGAAGGTAGCACCTTCCAACCCAGAGCCTCTGCCCCCACTGCCATCTCACCAAGAGGCTGTCAAGACCACAGTGCTTACATGATTCCACTTAGTGTTTCTGATGGGGAGGCAAGGGGTAAGTGGAGCCACGAGGAAGGAGGGTATCCTCTAACTGCCAGAGAAAAAGGAAAAGCACCTGTAAGCTCCAGAAATGATATCACATATATGAGTGCATTTTAAAGACTTTTTCTTTTTACCACAACTGAGAGTAAGACACTAATTTTACCTTGTGACCCAGTGAAGATACACACGTGCACACACACACACACACACACACACACACACCCTCAGATTCGTAACTCAGTTATATGTAATATATTCGAAATATATTCGAAATCTCAGATTCGTAACTCTAGTTATATGTAATACTCTCTGATAGTTTCTATTCTATTTTTAGTCTATTTTGTTTAAGGTTTCTAAAATGCTGGTCATAATTTACTAAATGGATTTAATGACTCACGAATGGGCTGTGACCTGCAGTTTAAAAATATTAACTGGTGTGAATTAGAAAACAAGTGACACTAATTTTGATACAGCTGAGAGGAATGGGGGTGGATCTAGAAGTACTGACATGGAAATATGTGGAAGGCATATTATTCAGTGAAAGGGAAAATTCCAGAACATTCTATACATATAACATAAACATACATATATATACTTGTGTGTATCTTTACCTGTAGTATGCTGCTGCTGCTGCTGCTAAGTCGCTTCAGTCGTGCCTGACTCTTAGCGACCCCATGGACTGCAGCCTACCAGGCTCCTCCATCCATGGGATTTTCCAGGCAAGAGTACTGGAGTGGGGTGCCATTGCCTTCTCCTACATGTAGTATATATGTGGGTAATATTTATAGTTTATTGTGTACTATACGTAGAAAATACTATATATAACCTTCTGTAATTTGTTCTTTTCACTTAATATGTCTTGGAAATATACATATTATACAAGAAAGTGTTAGCAGCTAATTCTGGAGACTGGAATTAAGGGACCCCAGATTTTTTTACGTATCACTTTATGCCCCTTTATGTGCTATTTGAAGTTTATCACGAGCTCTTAAAAAGCAGAGAATGAACACATGGCACTGCCCCATCCAACTATGCCATGCTGCCTCCTCCCCAACCTTAGCTATACTCTGCTGAAATATACAAACCTATAAACTCAGTTCCCACAGTTAAATATATATAAGCCTATAAACTCACTTCCTGCAGTAAATTCTCAGGTTATCCTACGTCACTGCACTATACTAACTGACTGTTGACCAGAAATTGCTAAGGAACCTGTACATAGAACCAGTTTATGAATGATGCTAGCTAGTGACCACAGCACAATCCCTAAGAGCCTGTTACTGATATTTCTATGAAAAACTAAGTTCTAAAATGACGGGAAAGTGGAGAGTGATGTCAACTTAAGCTTACCTATAAAATCCAGGTTACATTTACTGTATTCTAATTTTTTTTCCCCTAGAGAGCTTGCTTGTGCAGTCTAGCTGGCAAAGACATATGTAGAACATAACACATGAAGGTTTGTTTTCAGGCTCACAAACAGAACACAGCAATATCGAATTAGAGAAACTCAAGCATCATTAAATTATGAAGGTCAAAGATGGTCCCAAACCACATTTCACACTCCCCTTTAGTCCCAGGCACTCCCTTTGCCATTTTCCTGAATGAGGGCACAGGGCAAGGAAGAGGCAAAGGGCTTAATTCTTCTATGAAACCCTTCCAGACATCCCTACATTGGTAAGATCTGAGATTTCGAGGCTTTTCTTTAAAAATAATAAATTTTCAAGTTGCAGAGTAGAAAAATAAATGATTTCCACCCCTCCTTAACATTTCCTACAGTTCGAATGGGAAAATAGATATCTAACTTTCCATAAGTAAGTTTTAAAAATAGAAAAAAAATCGCAATATACCCATAAATCATGCAACTATCAAAAAGCAAAAGCTCTGACATGGATGAAAGCAAAATAACGAATATGGTACAGTTCCACTTTCGGCAAAAATAAGTTATCAAAAAGAATGAAAAGGTATATTTGTACATCACTGAAATGAATAAATGATGGAAAGACAGACACTAGGTTACTAAGACTGATGTTAATACTGGAGAAGGTAAAAATGAAAGAAAGCTAGGGAGATGGCTAACTTGTGTTTTTACATTTCACTGAATTGTTAAAATAAGCACACATAACTTTTGTAATTTTAAATTTTTAAAGGGGGCAAAACAATTTAGAACAAGGTGCAGTAGGCCACTGGTGAACTACACCTCCGGAAAGAATCTGCGCAAGAAGGACAGATTTCTACTGCATCTAAAGTTATGGACGAGGCACGAGCCCCAGATTCTGAAAAAGCCAATGCATGGCAGCCAATAAACATCACAAGGGAGGGCCGCTCACTGCAGGAGCCCAGGGTTACTGACAACACTAGAGAACAGGTGTCTGGATATGGGGTGTACTGCGTCCTCCCCAAAAGACATGCCGAGCTCCTAACCCCATATAGATCAGAGTGTGGCCTTTCTCAGCAATATGGTCTTGATCGAGGTGATCAATGTTTAAATGAGGTCGTTTTGTAAGAGGAAAATATATATACCATGTCTTTTTCCTATAACTCTTAGGCTCTAGATATTACAAACCTCACCAACGTTGGCACAAAAGCTCCACCAACTTCCAGCCCGCAGAACCATAAACACAATAAATTTCTGTTGTTCTAAGCCACCCAGTGTGTGGCAGGCCCAGGAAATTAATATCATAGCCAACAAGGTAAACCAGAAATGTTAGTGTCTCAGTGCTAGCCTTGATATATATTTCACACAATTCAGTAAGCTCTTGACAGGATTATAGCCTCAGGTTGCCCTGCGGACACATGTTGTCTCCTTAACAAGACAGGAAAGCACTGTGACCATATCTTATTCTATAGTGATAGTAATGATACTTTGGGTTACTTACCAAATATTAAACATCGTGCTCTGCATACACTATTTTATATAAACCCCACCACAACCCTTGAGATTATCAGTCTTATTGTTATTGCGTGTGTGTGTGCTAAGTTGCTTTAGTCGTGT
This sequence comes from Madoqua kirkii, assembly GCA_006408675.1. Taxonomy (NCBI): domain Eukaryota; kingdom Metazoa; phylum Chordata; class Mammalia; order Artiodactyla; family Bovidae; genus Madoqua; species Madoqua kirkii. The sequence continues at coordinate 11,754 of SJYC01096482.1, read as the reverse complement.
CTGACACTTTGCGACCCTATGGACCATAGCCCGCCAGGCTCCTCTGTCCATGGGATTCTCCAGGCAAGAATACTGGAGTGGGTTACCATGACCTCCTCCAGAGGATTTTCCTGACTCATATGTCTCCTGCACTGGCAGGTGGGTTCTTTACCACTAGTGCCACCTGGCAATCCCTTTATTGTTATCACCATCCCCTCTTTTACAGATAAGGAAACTGCAGCTCAAAAAGACTAAGCAACATACTCAAGATCACATAGTTAAAAGATCACATCATGATCTGAGCAGCACCAAGTCCATACTCTGAACTGCTAAAATCCATGCCTCTACACAGAACCCCCACAGTATGTGGTATCGTAGAGAAAAGGATAGGCTTGTGACACTGGAATCTTTAATTAAGTTGTAGTGACACTTGAAATCCAGTTCTGTGTATTTTTAGATTTTTTAAAAATTATAGAGTCACCATTAAAATAACTATATTGATGATTTTTTTTTAATTTATGGAAGAGATTGCCTAAGATAGTTATCTCTAATGGGGATATGTACCAAATATATGAAACATTAGTTATTGAACCTGATAAAGTAGGAATTGATTTGGAATATGAAACTCATAGTCTTAAAGCTACAGAATGTGAATCTGGGACTTTCATCCCAAGGACAGCAAGACTCTGAGAGGTATAGATTTTCCTACTCTTACTCTCAACAGAGTTATAATGTGACTGAAAAGGAAGGAACAGCTAAAGTATATGAATTTTGTAAAATGTAGAAAGAAAAAAAAAAGTCTTCTGCTTTCTAGGGAAAGGGAAAGGGCAGCAGCTTTGTGGGTTGAACAACTGGAACTTGAGGTCATTGTCCCCAACCACTGCATTCATAGGGCCATAAGGAAAAATAATGTTCACTCCTTGGCCAGTACCCGTCTGCTCTCTTCCGCCATCCTGTCAACTTTTTAAATTTGGGGAACACAAAAATGGTCAAGGAAGTGAGTGCAGACATGGTTAGATTTAGGGGCCAGAGAGAGTTTAGTAGAGGCTATGTGTATGCACAGATATGCATTCACTTGGATACACAGGTTTCTGGAAGGGTGAAATGAGCAAATTAGGCAGGGCTTCATTTTTTAGTCAACCATGTACCAGATACAGTGTTAGGTGCTTAACAGGCATTGTCTCATTTCATACAATGTGCGAGGATTATTATCTCCAAATACATTCCCCACTTTGGGACTGACAAAAGCAAAAAGACATAAGTAACAGAGTGGTAGATCTAAGACTCAATCAAAATCATTATTTACCCAAGATACCACACTACATATAGGAATTCAATAATATTTGATTGAGTACTGAAAAAAATATGCTAAGACTAAACACACACATCTACTATGAATATATCATTTATACCCATATTTGCTCCATGTTTTCAGAGCATCAACTCTGACATCTGAAACTTATGCTTTGATTTTAGGTTTGTGTAGTCTTTCTTATTTCAGCATAAGAAGGTCTTAAGGAAAACCTGATTATTAGTACCTCAGGAAGTAAGCTGTGTTAGTATTAATAAACTTTTGGAAACAACTATTATAGAAGTTATAGCATATCCCTGCAAGGAGATCCAACCAGTCTATCCTAAAGGAAACCAGTCCTGAATGTTCATTGGATGGACTGATGCTGAAGCTGAAACTACAATACTTTGGCCACCTGATGTGAAGAACTGACTGCTGCTGCTGCTGCTGCTAAGTCGCTTCAGTCGTGTCTGACTCTGTGCAACCCCGCAGACGGCAGCCCACCAGGCTCCCCCGTCCCTGGGATTCTCCAGGCAAGAACACTGGAGTGGGTTGCCATTTCCTTCTCCAGTGCATAAAAGTGAAAAGTGAGAGCGAAGTCGCTCAGTCGTGTCCAACTCTTAGTGACCCCATGGACTGCAGGCTACCAGGTTCGTCCATCCATGGGATTTTCCAGGCAAGAGTACTGGAGTGGGGTGCCATTGTCACTGGAAAAGACCCTGATGCTGGGAAAGACTGGAGGCAGGAGAAGGGAATGACAGAGTATGAGATGGTTGGATGGCATCACTGATTCGATTAACATCAGTTCAGTTCAATTCAGTTGCTCAGTCGTATCTGACTCTTTGCGACCCCATGAATCGCAGCACACCAGGCCCGCCTGTCCATCACCAATTCCCGGAGTTCACTGAAACTCACGTCCATCGAGTCGGTGATGCCATCCAGCCATCGCATCCTCTGTCGTCCCCTTCTCCTCCTGCCCCCAATCCCTCCCAGCATCAGAGTCTTTTCCAATGAGTCAACTCTTCACGTGAGGTAGCCAAAGTACTGGAGTTTCAGCTTTAGCACCATTCCTTCCAAAGAACACCCAGGACCAATCTCCTTTAGAATGGACTGGTTGGATCTCTTGCAGTCCAAGGGGCCTCTCAAGAGTCTTTTCCAACACCACAGTTCATGAGACTGAGTAATCTCTGGGAGTTCGTGATGGACAGGGAAAATCTAGCATGCTCCAGTCCATGGGGTCACAAAGAGTGGGACACGACTGAGCGGCTGAACTGAGTATATCCCTAAAGATGAATCCATATGTGAATATAAATATACCAATCACACTTTCCTTTGTGTAGTTAATAGCAATTCCTGTACCTTCCCAGAACTTATCTGGAACATCACAAGCAGGTGAAAAATAAAATCTGTTGGTGGGCTTATTAACTAAAGTAAAGCTCTTAGAACCATTAGAACTTTAAAATATTGCCTTCATTTGCATAGTATTTTACAGTTTGAAACAAGACTTTCTTGTGAAGATGGAAAGAAAACTCTTAAACTGAAGAGATTGAAGTGAGAGGTTTTAGAACCAGAGACCTTGATTTAAATCTTTGGCTCTGCTACTTACTAGCTGTGCCTTTGGGTAGGTGACTAATTTTCAAAGCCTCTGTTTCATCATTTGTAATTATACTACTATTATATATACCACAAAGGGTTCCTGGAGTAAATGTAAGACTTAGCTTGTGGCTGAATCAATGGAAATTATCACACAGTTTAAAGCAACAGCTCTGCACATCTGTAATGTGTGCTTTGATTTTGTGTTTATGTGAACTTTTTTCTCTCTCTTTAGTCGCTAAGTTGTGTCCGACTCTTGCAACCCCATGGGCTGTAGCCTGACAGGCTCCTCTGTCCATGGGATTCTCCAGGCAAGAATACTGAAGAGGGTTGCCATTTCCTTCTCTGTGAACTATCCTATTGTAACATAAGAATGCCTTAAGTAAGACCTGTTTATTAGAACCTCGTGAAGGAGGCTGTGTTAATACCAATAAACTTTTGGAAACAACCATAACAGTAGTTGTAGCAATCCCTATAGATGAATCTATATGCGGATATAAATCCATTTTACTTGAATGCAGATGCAGAACTCACTCAAGAAAATTCAAATTATCTTGTATTCATTACATTTCATTACAAATTATCAAAATATGTGATGTTAATATGGACATAAAAATTCAAAGAAACTGGCTATTAGTCTTCATGATAGGAAATGTTCTTTTATTCAACTAAAATATCAACTTCTCAAAAAAGTATCCCTTTAAAGAATTTGAAATGCTTAAAAAAGGGAGATCTGGATTGCTGTCTTATTTATTTATTTGACTGCCCCGTGCAATCTTAGTTCCTCAACCAGGCATCAAACCCATACCCCCTATACCTGAAATACAGAGGGAGCCTTAACCACTGAATTGCCAGGAAGTCCCTGGATTGCTTTCTGAAAGATTTGTTATTATTTTTGGTACAATTTTTATGCAAATGAATTTACTCATTTCCCCCCAAACTATTACTGGATCAAATTTATAAGTGCTAATACATAAAGGAACTCATAAACCAGTTCTGAAAGACAAAACAAACAAAACTAGATCAACTTTACCTAAAGATTCCCAAGATTTGGTCAATTATATAATCTGATCCATAATAAACTGAAGTTGTGGAATAAAGTAAAATTCATGAATTTTTTAGTACTATTTGAAACAGAAATGTAAACAGCTTTTGCAGAGTGCAAGAAAGCCCACGTTAATTTTCCAAAGAGTGAAAGTTCAGACAATGTGCAGTTAGTTATCCTTGATTAAAGCACTCTGGGAAGCAGCCAACTCTGTTTATTACACCGAGGACTGTGGCTTTCTTGCAATGAAAAGCCATATTTCGCTCTAATGGACATCCATAGATCACAATGTGTTCTGGTTCTGCCCACTTCTTCAGGGAACTGAGCCAAAAATCTCAGTCAAAGAAGCATGAAATGGCAGCCAGACCTCCAAAGAAATGTTGTGCCTAAGTGGTTCCCATTCCGCAAAGAAGAGTAAAAGGCTCTGAGTTCTGTTGTGAAAACAACTGCTGATATTGAATCATGTTGTGTAATCTCAGACTCTGTGCATTCAAGTGTCCTATGCTTGGGATGTCCTGTGGTATTTGATTCCTTGTTCATCTGCATATCAACTGCCCCCTTCAGGGATGAAAAGTAGCCTTCTTGGGAGCAGGTCCAACATTCAAAAGTACAAGTCCCCTTCCCCTTTCCTCTTTCTCTCTTAGTAATACATGGCTGCGAAGACCTTGGAGCCTGGACCACCTCTCATTAGGGAAATAGATGCCTACTGCATCATTAGGTATAAAGCCAATTCTCCTAAAGACTAGTATGCTTTAGTCTAATATGCACCAGAAGAACTGCCACTAAAACCCTCTAAGGGCCCTCCTGTGTTTCAAGATTATAAATGTTCTCTGGCCTCTCAAAGCATAAATCACTGTAGATGCTTCGGTTGACTTATGGAGGTCATTTCATGAGAGTGAATTTGGTATCTTTATATATCTCATTGAATAAGGTTTTCTTTGTAGGGATCAGAGAAGGTTTTGTCAGAGGAGATGTGTGGCAGTTGTGGGAAAAGGCACAAATTACCTTTCGACCCAATTTCAATAGTGAGTAAATTCCATTCCAATTAACACATTTCAATGAATTCCTATCAGAGCAGGCCTTGTAAGTGGGTAGGTTAGATCATGATCTATATGCCAGGAAAGCTCTTCTCCCTTCCACTTCCTGCACCAAAAATCTTTCTGCCAGTCCCAAGGTCAATTTCTACTAAGTGTTAGAAGTTTGTTTCATTTTGCCTTGATCATCCAGAACCCACTATGAAAATGTGAAGACTTCTCAAGGGGTACTACATTAAGCCTTTTTCAGCTTCAATTCATTTCCCAGCTGCCCAAGAGTTAGTTCAGAGCCTGGAGGTGAAAGAGGAGAGAAAAGAGAGGGATCTAAGATGGCAGAGCCCTGCGAAAGGAAGGAAACCTTTCTCAAGTTATTTTTATTTGTGCTTTTGCATAGTATGGAGAAGATACTCTGAACAGTATGTTCTGAATGGATACTCTGAATGGTACCAGTAAAGAAATCAGAGAAAAAAAAAAAACCTGAAGGTCTTCTAAGGAATCCATGCACCATCTCTGCCTCTATTAGACTGAGGAGCGCTATGCCCGGGGCTGTCCATGGTCCCCTTTCCTGTAGACAATGGATATATGGTGACCTGTAACTCTGCGGTGGAATCTTACATCATGGTGCCCTATTTGATGGCTGCTAAATGGTCACTGATGCAATGGTCAAATTACAAAGTCTAACTTCCGAATGACACACAGGATCACCTCACTTCAAAGTTGGAGGACATCTCAGAGAGTATGTGGTTCATTTGCCAGTTTAAGAATTGAATTGCATCGCAATAACAAATGCCAAGAGGTCTTCCAGTCTCTGTTTGAACACCTGCTGAACTTGGGAACTCAAGCATCCAATTTTCAGAAAGTTCTCAAATTTTATTCTTATGTTTTATAAAAATCTACCTGCCTGAGCCTTCTATCCAGGAGTTCTGATCCAGTACCCTGAGTTCCCACAAAATAAGCAAGACAAGCATGACAGTCACTGAAACATCTTAAGACAGTTGTCTCATATCTTGAGTCCTTTATGCACCAGAAATGGTGAATAACAAACACATTGCCTTAGATTTAAAATAATCCTAGCATATTTTCAGCAAATAATAGTTAATAAGAAGAATAAAAGTCTTATCCGAGGGCTCCTAATGTGCTAACATGGCTTCCTGGACAACCATGTCAGCAGACTGTCAGTAGACATGCACACACAGAAGGTACCTGCCTATATGAAAAGTTTCAGGAGGCTATTCCAACCATTCTGAACAGTTTCTTCTTTTATAGCTGTACATTTGCATCTTCTTTCTCGAAGGACTATGAGATAGAGCATTTTGAAATTCTGGACCCAACTTAATTAACTAGCCTGTCACACTGGTTATATGAAACCCTGTGCAACCAAAGTTTCTATTTCTCATCTGTGTCTTCACTGAGTGACACTGTGACTGAGTGCAGAGGTGGGGCTAGAGAGGGATGGGACCCTCTTTCTTGGGTATAGATGGATATCATGGTGCTCAGTGATTGACTTACTTTCCTCTTAGGTTGAATTCCATAAGCAAGACCTTTCCTGTCATTTCAGAGTTTGATCTGGATGTCAGTGAGATTAAAAGATATTATTTATTAAAAGACAATATGAAGTATGAGTGGCGTTCAACTGTCTATCTTTCTCTCCCACACACAAAAATGAGAATAATCTGGAATTTCTAGAGTTTGGAGACTCAAGGGGGAGGGACGGTAACATAGCTGCAAACACAGCCTCAGATGTCCAAAAACGTGGTAATCACAATGGTAGGAGTCAGCGACCAGAACTGGCAATGTCTGCTGGTGACAGAAAAGCTGGATCGCGAGCCAGGAAATTGAACATTCTTTCTCAGCTCCATGTACTAACTTTGAGACCTTCATCAAATCGCCTCCCGTCTAGTTTCTTTCTCTTAAAAATAGACATAATACTTTCTCTACATATGTTCCAAGGCTGCTCCTGAGAGAATCAAAACAGGCTAGTATATATTGTCTCAAGCTATTAATCCTTTTGCGTTTATTTTTTGCCCGTCCTTGTTGGAGCCTTTTTCTTTCCTCTCAGCAGCATTCACGTTGCCTCAGGGAACTGGCATCCAAAGAGCAGGAACCCAGTGAGAAAAAATGAGTCTACACTCAGTTCTGACTTCCAAAATAAAAATTTTTGAGACTTACAAGAGAAACATGTGAAATAATAAAATAAGCCAAAATGCTTATTTTGAAGTAGTAGGTTTTATTGAGAAAACAAAGTGCCTTTGAGAAGGAAAAGATCTTCAAACTATAAGCCAGGGGAAACCAGATAACAGTCACCTGGATTTTGAGGATGGAGGGGAGGGAGAGAGGGTGCAGGGCCCTGACCTTAAAGCAGGTTTTGCAGAGGGTTTCAGACAAGGGGAACAAGTCTGAGAATCTACTGGAAATAGGTGGAAGTGGCCCAGGACTTTCCCTGAACAAATGACAAAGTCTAGAAGCCTCCAGACAAAGCTTGGTTAGTTATCATTTATATCATCACTATGGTCCCTGAGGATGAACAACTTCTCTCTGGCAGATGAAAACTTTCCATTCACAGCTATGGGCACCTCACTGGGGAGTCAGCCAACCAAAGTGACTCTCTATGACCCAACACTTTGCTGACCCACTTCCAAACTGCTGCATGTGAGTACCATGCTTCTCAATGACCGTGGGCACCTACCAGCACCCTCCACGACCAAAGAAAAACTGATGGACCAGGACATGATGAAACTCATTTTGTGACAATATGAAAGTTTTCTGGAAAAGCAACAATATAGTACACAAATGTAAGGACTTATGAAACAAAGAAAAACAATTGTTTCATTCATCTCGTTCCTTTTATTTCTTAAAGTAAAAGAGCCTAGCATCTTAAATAAGAGTGGCTATAAACTATATCAAACTTCATATAAAATAATCTGTATAAAGATACTCATAAATTATATTCCTGTTAGTTATGAAATTGATGCAGAAAAAAAGTTCCAGCCTAAGAAAATTTTCCCAAATAACAATTTCTAGTTTATTCACATGACTAAAGTGTTAATATGTATATATGTATATACATACATGAATAAGTAAAAAATTAATAAGCAGTATAATCCAGACTTTTTCCTAAGAGGAATGGCTCTTTCTAGTTAACGTGACATTTATAAACAAATAGTGTTCTGAGTTCTCGCTATACACATGAGAGATGTGAAGCACTTGGTGCTGACCTTGAACCACACAGCAGGACCCAGAGTCTTCTAGAATTTCAAGAATGTTCCCAAAGAGAAACCTCTGAAATTGAGTAGGATTTAGACAGCAAATGTGCAACTGCTATTAGAAGAGAGAAAGGGCTTCACAAAGGTGAAAAAAGCAGGAAAAGGATGTGTTGAGGGAATGGAAATTTTCATCTAAAATGCCTCTCCAAAACAGGACTCTAGATCCACCAAGGTCATGTGACTTTTCTGTACTGTTAAACTTCTTTTTAATAAAATGAGAGGAAGATGTATGCCTCTTTATTCATAACCCGGCTGTGGACCACTGCCTGAAAGGTCTGTACAGGTGCACACCACAAGAAAGTACCACACAGTAAAATTCATAGTCACCAATACAGTTCTGATTAAAAAAAACAGGATTCCAGAATAGGAGGCCAGATTTTTTATCTCTGATTCCTTGTGACTTGGGACAAATCTGAGAATTGCAAATGTCTTGAGAGCAGCCAAAGACTTGGGAGGGAAGGCTGGATGTGAAGTCTCAAATTCAGCATTTACTAACTGTTGGGCTTCAGGCAAGATATCTGTCATATCTGGGTTTGTCTTCTTCATCTCAATGGGCACAATACTACTACCACCTGGCTCATTGGCTCCTGGAGGTAGAAATCCTTTGCCAACTAGAAAGCAGTAAAGAAGACAAGAGAGAGTTACATGGTATGAACTGTTTAAAGTGGGATAATATGCCCTTGTTAAATACTTGCATTTCTAACAGTGGCCTGATTCTAAAGGATCCTGAGATGTGTGAGGCTATGATTCCATCACGGTGCCCATAGCTGCAGCAGTCTTCTTTCAGCACAGAAATCTCAAATAGGCATTTGCTAACAATAACCTGATGTAATAATCTATAGGCTCCCTCCATAAACGTGCTGTGACTAATGACTAATTACCCAGATCCTCTGAAATGAATTTGTAAACATAGCCAATGTTTTATTTTTGGAAACTCTCAGTTGTGGACTAAAGGAAGCTTTATTCTGAAAGTATCAGACTCTCTCATGCTATTATTTTAGAGACAAAGAATTCTTCTGGATGAGCAAGTAGCACTTAGAAAGTAGATTTCCATTTAGTACCTCCACAGAAATGAGTCAAGCCAGACCAGGAGTGATTTGGAAAGGAAGACTCTTGCACCTGCCTTCCTAGGAAGTCCATTTTGACTGCCCCAAAGAACAGTGAATTGTTCACTTCAAAATGATTAGTGTTATGTGAATTTTTCCAGAATTAAAAAATTGGGAAAAAATGTAAGACCAGCACCTCCCGTCAAGAAGTTTATGGTTATGATCTGATCAAGATAACAAGCTTACTGGTACTCCAACAAATATTTCCTTAACCTGTGTTTCTTTCCAAACAGAAATGAAACACCAAGCAATATATATAAACAATGCAAAGTGCCTTAAGGTTAGAGACTAAATGACAGTAAAACTGAAATGTTTGGAATTGAAGGAAAGGAGGGGAGTGCTGGCTTCTTTGCCATGAAAGAGCACTATGAATATAAGTAAACGGTGAAAAGGGGAAGCTTTTAGGCAGAAAGAGTGGAAAAAAGGCCTCAGGGTCCAAGATCTAACATTCTAAGATCAGTAATAGTGGAAGAAACAGTTGACAGTGGAGGAGACACCTGTTTTGTCACTCTACAATAGCTCTGCTCCCCACAGAATTTTCCTCTGCTATAAACACTTTATGTTATATGGTGGTAAATTCCAGTTCGGTTCAGTTCAGTTGCTCAGCTGTGTCCGACTCTTTGCAACCCCGTGAATCGCAGCACACCAGGCCTCCTTATCCATCATCAACTCCCAGAGTTCACTCAAACTCATGTCCATAGAGTCGGTGATGCCATCCAGCCATCTCATCCTCTGTCGCCCCCTTCTCCTCCTGCCCTCAATCCCTCCCAGCACCAGGGTCTTTTCCAACAAGTCAACTCTTTGCATCAGGTGGCCAAAGTATTGGAGTTTCTAGCATCAGTCCTTCCAATGAACACCCAGGACTGATCTCCTTTAGAATGGACTGGTTGGATCTCCTTGCAGTCCAAGGGACTCTCAAGAGTCTTCTCCAACACCACAGTTCAAAAGCATCAATTCTTCAGCATTCAGTTTTCTTCACAGTCCAACTCTCACATCCATACATGACCACTGGAAAAACCATAGCCTTGACTAGATGGACCTTTGTTGGCAAAGCAATGTCTCTGCTTTTTAAAATGCTGTCTAGGTTGGTCATAACTTTCCTTCCAAGGAGTAAGCGTCTTTTATTTCTATGGCTGCAATCACCAACTGCAGTGATTTTGGAGCCAGTTAGACACACACAAATACACTCAACAACAGTCTGGAGTTACGGATTTGGGAAACCTAAGCATAAGTACGCAGAGCCCACTTAGATTATACTACATTCTTCAATGAGTGAAATCACTGTATCAGGTTGCTGTACAGAAGGATACATTTAACAAGGCTCAGAATTATATTCATGAGGGAAATCAGTGCCAGAACCGAGCCCTGAAGTAGTAAGTTCTGCCTTCCAGATTGTTATGGACTGAACTGTGTCCCTCAGAATTCATATGTGGATGCCCTAATGCCTAACATATTTGGTTAATAACAAGGTAATTAAAGTAACTGGAGTCATGAGGAGCCCTAATCCAATAGGACTGGTGTTCTTAGAAGAAGAGCAAGAAACACCATGGATACAGCTACACAAAGGAAATGCATGTGAGCACACAGTGAGACGGTGCCATCTATAATCCAGGAGGAGAGGCCTCACCAGAAACCAAGCCTGCTGGCACTCTGATCTTGCACTTCCAGCCTCTGGAACCATGAGAAAATAAGCTGCTTATTTTCTGTTGTTTAAGTGATGCTTTGCTGTGGCATGAGAGGCAGACTAACATGCAAACAATAGGCCTCCTTTAGGTCTTGGTACTGCTCCAGGGTCAATAACCTGGGCTCTGTCTAATATTTTCACCCAGTACCTCCATTACTCACTGGAACTAAGTTTATTGGAAGCTCTGCTAATAGAGAAACCCACACTTTGAGCACCAAGTTAATTTTCTGCAGATGCCTCAGTGAACTTGTTGGTTAGAACAATTTCTCAACTTTTCCACTAAACCAAAAGTTCATTGAAAGGAAAGTCACAAGCAATATGGAAAAATACTCAGGTTTTGAAGACTATTTTATCCTAAGACCAGCTCTTGCAGGATGGCCTTATATGAAGAACAGGCAAAAACATGGCTGGTAACTTAAGGAATTTCATAAAGTCTCCTTTCCTGCATGAACCTGGGCATATGTGTTTCCCATCTACAAACAGAATCTAATGATAGTACATAGACATAGGACTGTTGAGAGAAATATTTGATGTGTAAAGAAGTGAGAATAGCACCTGGCACAAAGCACCATATAAATATTAGCTGTTAATGCTATTGCTATTGTTGCTATTATAAAATAGCTCCCCAATGAGACTTCAGAGACTAACCTTCCTGGTTAACTGGGATGGGGGTGCTTCGCAGATTGGCAAGCCTGTTGTCCTTGTTTAGTCACTAAGTCATGTCTGACTCTGTGAGCCAATGGGCTATAGCCAGCCACA
>SJYC01096480.1:0-28658 GCA_006408675.1 Madoqua kirkii | reverse complement strand
TCAGGAACCCATGGCCCCAGGGTGCTTCTCCTAAGGTAGTTCCAGTTTCCCCACCCCCAGCCACCCTCAAGCCTCCAGTCCACAGTTTCCACCCCAAACAAACACTCCAACTGGTTGTAACTAAGAAAATCCCAAAGAACTGATTGGCCCAGTTGGCTCAAAGGCAGGAGGTAGACCAGATGACCTCATGAAGGCATTTCTGCTTTGAATGAACATGTGCATACACATTTGGTGAACAAATGTATCAAGCATTGATTGTGTTCAGAGCACATTATAAGTTCATTTCAGTGAAGCAGAGTGGAGAGATGGTAGGTTTTGGAGCTGCACAGGCCTGGATTTGAACCTCAGGTCATCTGTTTATGAACTGTCCCATCTATGGGCATGTAGAGTCCTATCCACTCGCTAAGTGCTTTACTCAAGTTCAGATGAGACAGGAATAAACATTTCTGCCCCTTGAAGAGCTCCCTAAGGCTCAGCATCGACGAGCCCCACCTAGGGCATCGTTCTGGGGAACGATGGAAAGTATGAATTTGTGGGAAAAGTCACCTGGAGGGGCCAGTAGCTATCAGCCAGCCCCTCTCCTAGGCGCCCACGATGCCTATGACCCTGGCTTTGCTAGAGGATGATTCCCACCCCTGCCCCCGCCCACGGATGGGCCTGATTAGCCCCGTGTGCAGAGCTTCCCACCACTGACGCAGATCTCTTCGTCAAGGGTCAAGGGGCGGCCAGAGTATGGCTGTGGGAGTGCCCGTCCCTGGTTCCTGTCCTGGAGGAGAAGTGAGTTGGCCCCCCAACAAACAGTTGCCTCCAACCTGGTATGGATGGAACAGGCAACACCCACCCACCCCCACCCCCGCCAGAAGACACCTGTTTGGAAGGAAGGGGACCTGCTGGGACTCCTGTCTTCCAGAGTGTCTTGCCTCTCTTGCTCAGCTTTTCCTGAAAACCAGATCTGTCCACATTGAGAAATTGCAAACAGTTTACATGGGGAATGTCAACTGCCCACATATGAAAATATACACATCATTAAGCCCTAAGTGCTTACGTCTGGAAATAGAGGGGACAGTCTCCTGGGCTGACCTTTTGCTCACTGATGGAACTGCTGCTAATGAGCAGGGAGCTCCTTGGAGGGATGTTTCCATATAGTGAAGCGAAGCATATGCTCGCCATTAGCCTGAGTGTGTGTGTGTGTGTGTGTGTGTGTGTGTGTACACAACAGTGCAATACAAACAGTGCTCGCCAAAACACACAACATTCACTGCACCTCATTATCCAGCCCCACCATCCTCCAAAGAAGGCTTGCTCTCCAAGGCAGAGTCACATCCCCATTCACTATTTGAGAAAGACTATGGCATCCTCGGAGGACCTGTAGTCCTCAGGGATAAGGCTTTCTGACCAGACTACCTGGGTTTGAATCTTGTCTCTGCTCCCATGTTAGCTGTGTGATGTTGGACAAGTAACTTAACTTCTCAGGGCCTATTTCTGCATCTATCAGATAGACATGATAAAACTTGTGTTGTTGTCCAGGCGTTCAGTCATGTCTGACTCTGCGACCCCATGGACTGCAGCATGCCAGGACTCCCTGTTCATCACCAACTCCTGGAGCCTACTCAAACACATTCATTGCGTTGGTGATACCATCCAACCATCTCATTGTCTGTCATCTGCTTCTCCTCCCGCCTTCAATCTTTCCCAGCATCAGGGTCTTTTCAAATGAGTCAGTTCTTCACATCAGGTGGCCAAAGTATTGGAGTTTCAGCTTCAACATCAGTCCTTCCAAGGAATATTCAGGGCTGATTTTCTTTAGGATGGACTGATTGTATCTCCTTGCAGTCCAAGGGACTCTCAAGAGTCTTCTCTAACACCACAGTTTAAAAGCATCAATTCTTTGGCAGTCAGCTTTCTTCATAGTCCAACTCTCACATCCATACATGACTACTGGAAAAACCATAGCTTTGACTAGATGGACCTTTGTTGGTAAAGTAATGTCTCTGCTTTTTAATATGCTGTCTAGGTTGGTCATAACTTCTCTTCCAAGGAGCAAGCATCTTTTAATTTCATGGCTGCAGTCATCATCTGCAGTGATTGCAGTGATTTTCAGTTCAGTTCAGTTCAGTCGCTCAGTCATGTCCAAATCTTTGCGACCCCATGAATTGCAGCACGCCAGGATAGAGAATCCCAGAGATGGAGGAGCCTGGTGGGCTGCTGTCTATGGGGTTGCACAGAGTCAGACACAACTAAAGCGACTTAGCAGCGGCAGCAGCAGCAGCAGCAAGCCTCCCAGTCCATCACCAGCTCCCAGAGTTCACCCAAACTCACATCCATTGAGTCAGTGATGCCATCCAGGCATCTCATCCTCTTTTGTCCCCTTCTCCTGCCCCCAATCCCTCCCAGCATCAGAGTCTTTTCCAGTGAGTCAACTCTTCACATGAGGTGGCCAAAGTACTGGAATTTCAGCTTTAGTATCATTCCTTCCAAAGAAATCCCAGGGCTGATCTCCTTCAGAATGGACTGGTTGGATCTCCTTGCAGTCCAAGGGACTCTCACGAGTCTTCTCCAACACCACAGTTCAAAAGCATCAATTCTTCAGCGCTCAGCTTTCTTCACAGTCCAACTCTCACATCCATACATGACCACTGGAACCATAGCCTTGATTAAATGGACCTTTGTTGGCAAAGTAATGTCTCTGCTTGTGAATATGCTGTCTAGGTTGGTCATAACTTTCCTTCCAAGGAGTAAGTGTCTTTTAATTTCATGGCTGCAGTCACCATCTGCAGTGATTTTGGAGCCCCCCAAAATAAAGTCTGACACTGTTTCCACTGTTTCCCCATCTATTTCCCATGAAATGCTGGGACCAGATGCCATGATCTTAGTTTTCTGAGTGTTGAGCTTTAAGCCAACTTTTTCCCTCTCCTCTTTCACTTTCATCAAGACGCACTTTAGCTCCTCTTCACTTTCTGCCATAAGTGTGGTGTCATCTGCATATCTGAGGTTATTGATATTTCTCCTGGCAATCTTGATTCCAGCTTGTGCTTCTTCCAGCCCAGCGTTTCTCATGATGTACTCCGCATATAAGTTAAATAAGCAGGGTGACAATATACAGCCTTGACATACTCCTTTTCATATTTGGAACCAGTCTGTTGTTCCATGTCCCATTCTAACTGTTGCTTCCTGACCTGCATATCTGAGGTTATTGATATTTCCTCTTGCAATCTTGGTTCCAGTTTGTGCTTCATTCAGCCCGGCATTTCACGTGATGTATTCTTCATACAGGTTAAATAAGCATAAAACATACTTTGAGAGATTAAAAAAAATACCCCATGGAAAGTTCCTAGGACTTAACACATAACAGGTGCTCAAAAAATCACAATGATGATGATGAATGTTTTCAGTGGAAGGTAGGATTGTGTGGAAGGCCCTGCGGGCTCAGAGAATCATTTTGCATGAGGTTGCATGGGTAAAGGTCCTGAAGACTGCATAGGGTTTGGACAATGAGCCATGATGATGGCAAGTGCTCCTTCCATGAGAATAGTAAAGGCCTGGTGGCTGGAAAGCCAGAGTTTACCCAGGAAATGAGTGTGCAGTGGGAGCAGGGGGCATGATGGAGAGGCAGGTTGAGGAAGGCCTTTGGGGCTAGATCAAGAAGGCTTTGAACTTGGTCTGTTGGCAGTGGGGCTCATCTCTGCTATGTGAGGTGGAAAAACTCTCTTGGAGACTGTTGTATCCACGTATGAGCAGGTGGTTGCAGAGGCTTGTGAGGGCCTACTACTAGTTAGTCCAGGCAAGAGAAGAGAATTTTTGAAACATACCAGGGCTGAGACTGCTGTGTGTGCCTGTCCCTATCTGTGAAATGGGGACAAGCTGGTTTTGAGTGGGGCAGCGAGGCAGAGGCTGTGTTCTTTCCCTCGAGTGGCTCAGGACACCTGGTTAGAGCCCATCCAGCTCAAATCCACCGGCCAAACTCTGCCTGCTATGGAGCCCCTCCACTGTTGGGTGCTCCCCCTGGCCAGCGCCGTGACTCAGAGGGGTCTCTTATCTCTGTTTGTCCATCTGTGCCACGAATGGGGTTACATCAGTGAGGCCCCGAGGCTCTTCCCAGGAGAGCCCTCTGTGTTCTCCCCCTCCTGCTGTATCCTCTGGATCTCTAAACAAGTGTTGGGCGTGTATTTCCTGGAGACTCCAAGGATGACAGGAGAGGTGCTCCTTTCGGGATTCTTGGCAGCTGCAGAGGAGGCATTGGAGGGTGGTTTCGGAGCTCAGCCATGCCTCCATCCCTCGCACGCCCAGGGACACCGGCCACATATGGTGGATGCCATCTCCACTCTGACCTCTTGACATGAGGAACTTGGATGCTTCGGCAACAAGGCCCTCAGACATCGCAGTTTCTCTCTGATGCAGGAAATGAGGTCCCTTCCTCCCGCTGGTCACCTCGGTGCAGAGGGCAGCAGCGGCGCCAGCCCCGGGGAGAGCAGGGGTAGCCGGCCCCGCCACACACACCCTCCCCCGCCCTTACGGTCCCACCCTTGGCCTGATGACTCAGCCGTCAGTGGGAACCAGCCTGGCAAGACATGGCCGCGCCAGCCGTCGCCCTTATTTAGCTCTATCTGGATGAGCCCTCCTCCCCGAGAGCAGCACCCCTACAGCTCCCCGCTTGCCAGCCTGCTGACCTTTGGGCACCCCCCAACTCCCGTGTAAACCCCACGTCTCCCTCAAGGTCCAGCCCTCTCCAGGGGGCTCTCTCACTTTCCCCCTAAATTCTTACTGCAAAGGCCGCCCTCCTCAGGTCTGAGATGAATCACTCGGTAATTATTTCAGGTGTGCCAGCTGGCCTCCCTCCTCTGATGGGGGTTGGCGGGGGAGGGCGGGGGGCTGGTCAGCCCTGAGGTGTCTGCAAGCGCAGCGCAGCATCAAGGGGCTCAATTGCGCCACCTGGTGGACAGGCTGCAGATGACCTGTGGAGGCCGAGTAGGGCTGGGGATGGGCTGTGGCGGGTAGGGGTTAAGGGGGTGGGGGGCTGTCGGTCTGCCCCGGGGGCTCCATCCCTGTCACTGGAGGTTGCTGAGGGAGAGAGGCTTGGGCGTGGTGGATGATCCGCACAGGCTTCCTGGGTTGAGGGCTGAGTTAAGCACCCACGGAGGCTTCCTGCCCAGGCCAGACCCATGCCTTCCCCCCCGACCACCATCCCTTCCTTTCCAACCTCAGTCCCTGAAACACCCCAGGTAATCCCTGGTAGTCCGCTGCTGCTGCTGCTAAGTCGCTTCAGTCGCGTCCAACTCTGTGCGACCCCATAGACGGCAGCCTACCAGGCTCCTCTGTCCCTGGGATTCTCCAGGCAAGAACACTGGAGTGGATTGCCATTTCCTTTTCCAATGCATGCACGCAAGTCGCTCCAGTCGTGTCCCACTCTGTGCAACCCCATGGACAGCAGCCCACCAGGCTCCTCTGTCCAGGAAATTCTCTAGGCAAGAGTACTGGAGTGGACTGCCATTTCCTTCTCCCTGTTAGCCTGCATGTTACCCCAAATCCAGCACATGTTCCCGCTTAATCCATTGCTATACAGATGCAGCTTCAGGACAAATCCTTAGCTCTTCTAACTAACCAGATCCTCCCACTCTGCCCCACCAGCCCCTAACTCTCTCCTCCTTAGAAATCCTGAGGCCTCCAGTGCCCTGAACCACCGCTGGTCATCTATACCGTCCCTGTCTCCGTGTTGCAGAGGTGTCCGTGGAGGAGAGGATGGGAGGTCTGGCCTAGGCCCTATGTTGAAGTTTAGGGTCACGGGCAGTGAGGCAGCGTGAGAACACTGAGAATAGGGAAAAAGTGAAGTCGCTCAGTTGTGTCCAACTCTTTGGGACCCCATGGACTGTAGCCCACCAGGCTCCTCCATCCATGGAATTTTCCAGGCAAAAGTACTGGAGTGGGTTGCTATTTCCTTCTCCAGGGGATCTTCCTGACCTAGGGATCGAACCTGGGTCTCCCGTATTGCAGGCAGACGCTTTACTGTCAGAGCCCCTGGGGAAGCCCAAAGCAACTAAGGCAACTTCCTTTGAGCCGGAATCGAACCAGCAACCTAAGGATGTCCGCATTTATCAAGTCTACAGTCCTCTGCTCTACCAGCTGAGCTATCGAAGGGTGCATATGAGAACAGGGAAGTGGGGCCAAAAGGGAGGAGGGGGCTTAGGGAGATGTGAAGGTGCAGAGCCCACGGGGCCCCTGTACCATAACTGGCCTGCACCATTCACGTTCGGAATGACACAAGGGGCTCTTCCCAATGTGCTGTGGTATCCAGAAAAACTCTTGGACAGCCCTCCCCTCTTGTCGCCTCAAAAGTGTGTTTTGGTAACACACATAGCAGGAAGCCCAGGACCTGTGGCCTAGGCATCGAGAACAGGCGGGAGTGCGTCTGGGCCGTCGCTGGGCTGGAGGTACAAAGGGGCGAGTGTGCAGAGTCCGCCCGACCCTCTGGGCCTGCCGGCCACTGGCCCCGTCCGACTGCAGCCCCAAGTGGTACTGAATTCAAGGTCAATTTTACATTCCACAGAAAGGGGTAGAGCAGGTTATTTTCCTCTGTTGATGGGGGGCTTCTACCCACTGAGAGTGGATAAGGCACACCTGAGCTCGAATGCCCCATCTGTCCCCTGCCTCAAGGGAGAAGAGCCTGGGAAGCATCTTGGGCAAAGAGGTGGGGATGTTCTCTTGTTCCACGTGTGACTCGGGGGGCAGGACAGGTGGCCCTGCAGCCTGAGGCTCCTCTAGGAACCAAGTCCTTTCTCACCAGGCTGGAGGGGAGAGCTCGGTGGTCCGCAAGCCTGAGTGTACACAGCTGTGTCCCTGAGGTGCGAACTGTGTTTTAAGCCATCTGGAGTTGGCCGTGGAGATGCCCTCCTGAGGGGCGCCCGGGGCTCGTCCTGATGGCCAGCACGGTGGACTTCTGGCAGGTCTGCAGACCGGTCACATCAGGGCTGGCCAGCCGTGGGCTGCAGCTGCCCTAGACCATCAGGAGGCCCAGTGTTCACAGCGGGGCCACCAGTTCCCAGACCCTCCCCCAGGCCCCCAAGCCATACCAGCACACATTTCAAAGGAACCTGGTCCCTGGATCCGACCCCTGGGTTGGGAAGATCCCCTAGAGAAGGGATAGGCTGCCCACTCCAGTATTCTGGGCTCCCCTGGTGGCTTAGCTTGTACAGAATCCACCTGCAATGTGGGAGACCTGGGTTCAATCCCTGGGTTGGGAAGATGCCCTGGAGAAGGAAAAGGCTACCCACTGCAGTATTCTGGCCTGGAGAATTCCATGGACCGTATAGTCCATGGGGTCGCAAAGAGTCAGACACAACTGAGCAAATTTCACACTTCACTTGGTGCCTACATGCACACTCTTGTGTAAAGTCAGAACCTGCAGGCCGGGACCCCGTGAGGATATCACCTTGTGACCAAATAAATAAAGTGTCACTTTCAACACTGCTGGCCCGAGGGGGTCCCAGGCACCAGCGACCTCCACCAACACCCCTTCTCCAGGCTGCTTTCAGCCCCACAAATATCCGAGGGCCTTGTGCTCTTTTCTGTTTGGTTAGAAATTAAGGGAACATCTGTGACATGGAGGAGAATGACCCTAATCCTTCCACTCTGTCCTGACACTCAGCTCCATCCCAGAGGGGCAGTCCTGCTGGAGAGAGCCACAGCCCTGCCCGCCAGAGCTCTCGTGGCATTCCTGAGCCCTCAGGGCAGTGAGGGGCACATTCTTCTCCAGAGCCCACCTGGCCTGGAGGAAATGCCCCTCCCTTCTCCAGCCCACCTCACAGGCCTCCTGGGACCAGCAGGGATTAGCTTCCTGGAAAGAGGTCTAAAACCGTGTGGAATTCTCCCGCCTTCAAGCCACAGAGGACAAACTGTGGTCACCGGGACCCCAGGGCCCTTTTTCTTACGTGCTGCATCAGACCTCACCTGTGGGGAGAGCCTTCTCAGTTTGGGGGGAAGGATCAGCACCCTCAGATCCCCCCTGATGTGACTAGAACAGCAGATGCCTCTCTGAGCAGTGGCACAGCCCACCCTCCAGCAGGTTTGGGTTTTTACGTTCCCAGCTTAAAGCTGCCTACAGCTTCTTCTTCCCTTCTTATTGGCAGAAGGTGCCGTTCCCCAGAGTCACTCGAGAAGGGGTTTGGTTGGAATCGCTTCGTCTCTTCACGTCATTGAGCCACAGACTGAATTTAAACCCGTGGTCGTTAAACCAAGCGCGTCATCACCAGCTGTTAACTCCCCTCGGGGCTTTGAGTTTAGGCAGCGCCCCCAGAACTCTCCTGCCCACTGGTTCCAAGGAATGACAGTGCTGTGACTTCACGCACAGCTGAGCCGCCCCCAGACCCCCGGAAGCGCCTCGGTCTGCTCAGGAGTGGGGAGGGCCCAGGGGGGGTGGAAGGTCTGAGGCCATATTCTGCTTTGCCTCTGACCCTCCCCTCAGAAGCTTTCCCAGCTGAGCCCCAACCCCCTGCAATAACACCCCCCCACCACCCACCAGCACCGAGACCAGGGCCTCACCACCCTACCTGTAGCATCTTCTGTGTAACTTCCAGGTCAGCCCACAGCTAAGGTCACATCGCAGGGGCCTCCTGGGAGATGGCGGTGAAAGAGGGGAGCCCACACAGGTGGTCCAGACACACCACCACTTCCAACCAGCTTCACTAGACCCACCTAGCCTGGCATAAATCCTGTCTCTGGCGCTTGCTGGTGACCTTGGGCAACGGTCTTAACCTTTCCAAACCTGTGCTTTCCTCATCTGTGAAATGAGCATCATTGTAGCATCCAACTCATACGGCTTCATTGACTGGTTCCTGGAGAAACGTTATTTCTGACCATCCTCCTGGTGACAGCAAGGCCGTGTCTGGAGCAAGGCTCACAGCTCCAGCAGCCACGTGGGCGTGGGATGCAGCCCTGGCAAGCCTGAGACAGGCCCACGTCGCCACCTTCCGCTGCTCCCCCGGGCCAGGGCCGCCCCTCCACACCCTGTCACCTGCTCAAGACCTCCTGATGCCCGCCCTCCAAGGACACGGCCCCGCTGTGGCTAAGGGGCGGGGGTAGCTTTCCGGGGGTCCCTTCACTGTGAGTGCTCACACCTTGCCCTTGGTTCTGGCCATAGCCCCGGACACGGGATGTCACGATCTGTGTCACAGAGGAGGACAGTGGGGCTCCTAGGAGCAGGGTGGCCTTACGAGGTCGCCACACTGTCAGTGGCAGAACCAGAAATCTGACACGAAGTCCAGACCGGTTGGCTCACCACCTTCCATCGCTGCCACCTCGCCATGCGGTGGGGGCGCCGGGACCAGGTGCGGGTAGGCTGGGCCCCTGTGGCAGTCTGGCCCCTTGCCCCCTCCTCACTGATGCCTCCTCTTTTCCTGCCTCCAGTCCCCAATTTTCGTCACCCAAGTTGGACGGGACCTGGTCTCCCAGACGGAGGAGAAGCTCCTTCAGAAACCCTGCAAAGAACTCTTCTCGGCCTGCGTGCAGTAAGTGCCCCGGGCCCTGTCCTCCCCTCTTTCCCTGTCCAGGGGTCAGGACCCTCAGCCTCCTTGTGGGTCTCCGCCTGGTCACCTGGAAAGGGGGCTGCCTCTTGTGTCCCTCCCCTGGAGCACTAGGCACCCGGGGGCAGGTCTTCAGTGCCCAAGGGCCCCTGCCAAGCCCCCCAGCAGCCTGTGTATGAAGGGAAAAGAGCCCAGGGTGCCAAGTGCAGAGAAAACACGTGCTTCAGATGATGTAGCCCCCAGCCGCTGAGGCGGAGGCATGTGTGAAGCCCTGCCCCGGTCTGGCTGGTTTGGAAACCCTTCCTGCCCACCCCACCCCCACACCACTGCCACCCACCCACAATGCCAACGGAGCGGGGCTGCAGGCTGCCCCCGGCCACACCCCACCAGCTCGTCGCAGGCTGCAGTGGGTGTGGTGCCAGCCGAGCACCAATTAGGCTCCATCATCTCGCACAGATGTGCCGCGAAGCTACATGTAGGCACTGGGCTCACAGCCGCTCCTGTGCCCAGCGCGCCCTCCCGTGAGCTGACAGGCAGGGGCACACACTTACCCACCGAGGTCACAGCAGGTGTGGGTGCACACTTGCTCAGAGTTTGCAGCCCAGACATTAACTGGGCACCTGCTGTGTGCGTGTCTCTCAAGGGAGACCTTGAGAGCAAAAATGCAGTCCTGCCTTCACGGCTTACTGCCGGCGCTCCGTGCGCTGTGGGAAGAACTGGGATGTTCTGGGGAGGGTCAGCTTGAGGCCCAGCCCTGTGGCAGGTGCTGGGGAGAGACCACCGTGGGCAGAATCTGGGCTTGGAGGTGGCTGAGGGTCAGCCCTGACGGCGGGTGGGGGTCCCTGGGCTGCCCCCTGCCCTTGAGGGAGTGGCCATCCTGGCCCCTGCGCTGACCCCAGTTCTCAGTCTGGCAGGACACAGTTCCAAGGTTCTCTCACTCTGAGTGTCCCCTCCCTTCCCAGGTCCCAAGCGCCTGGGTTTGACTGGTCAGTGTGGCTGGTTTTTAAAGGGAACCAAGCCCAGCTCTGCCTGCAGCCAAATTCAGAACCCTCCAGGGCCTGGCCTGGGACCTGGCCCATAGCACATGCCCAGTAAATTCCACTGCAGGGGGCTTCACTGGTCCTGACCAAATCCAGAGCCCGTACCTCTCGGCCTCTTGCCAAGACACCCTCTGCCTCAAAGTCCCAGTCCCTCCCTTGTGCGTAAACAGTGCTGCTGGGTTCTCATCTCAGCTCCTGTCCTTTCTTCAGAGAGATCTCCCGGACCCCCAGGGGCCTCACTTCCTGCTAACTCATGATAACATGCCCCTGGGGTCATTTATTTATTCGTGGTCTGTCCCCCTCACAATGCCACGGCACTGTGTCCCGGAGCCCAAGCGGTGCCCGAGGCAAGTACTGACTACGTGTCTGTGGGCCAGTCAGTCTCAGACCAGGTTTGCAGAATGGCCGGGGCCTGGCTCCCCTCCCGCTGCGTCTGTTGGAGGCCCCTGTGTGTCTGCATTTCCAAAGTCTGGGGGTGGAGGAGGCCGGGCGGTGACCTGCTGTTATGGGCCTGCCCACCTGCTGCAGAGTCAGGATGGCGAAGTGTTCATCCATTTGTCCCCTCCGAGCTAGGTCTGTACACGACTACCTGAGGGGAGAGCCCTTCCACGAGTACCTGGACAGCATGTATTTTGATCGCTTTCTCCAGTGGAAGTGGTTGGAAAGGTGAGTGCTTCTGGGATGGCACACCCCACACACCAGTGTGTACAAGTGTGTGTGTCGGCAGGGTGGGGATATGAGTTTTTCCCGTGACAAGTTATATAGAAGTCAGTTACTTCCCTTGGGTCCATGGCTCAAATAAAATGAAGCGTTCTCTTCCTGTTCATTTCTTGAGTATTCTAGAAATGCTCAATGCTTATTACTGTGCACACACAACACACACACACACACACACACACACACACACTCATTCAGACATATACTCAGCATTCTGTGCTTATTTTTTTGGTTCACTGCTTTTGGGAAGTCTTGCTCTGCCGACAGAAAGGGCTGCCATATTCTTACACTGGGACTTGCCAGGTGGCGCTGGCGGTAAAGAACCCTCCTGCCAAAGCAGAAGACATAAGAGACTCAGGTTCGATCCCTGGGTTGGGAAGATCCCTCCTCGGGCACGGCAACCTCCTCCAGTATTCTTGCATGGAGAATCCCATGGACACAGGAGCCTGGGGGGCTACAGTCCGTGGTGTCGCATGGTTTCAGAGGCGACTTAGCTTGCATGCACGTAGTCTTACATGGATGTGCACATTTCTCATGTAACCCACCCCCTACTGATAGATGTTGGAGATTGGTCTCAATTTTGTGTGCAACCTTCCCTAAATAGTGAGTAACTATGTATGTGAATCTTTTTAAAAATACTTGTTTATTTATTTGGCTGTGCTGAGTTTTAATTACAGCCCTCAGGATCTTCAGTTGCAGCTTGTGGGATCCAGTTCACTGACCAGGGATCAAACCTAGGCCCCCTACATTGGGAGCTCAGAGTCTTAGCCACTGGACCACCAGGGAAGTCCAAACATCTTTATGTACTTTCAGAGATACATATAGACATTCCTGGCAGAGGAACTCCAGGGGCAGGGTTTTCAGCTGTGAGGGGCAGCTAGGTCTCCCTCCCCAACTGCCGCCCACTTCCTAGCCCTGCCCGTGCCCCAGGTGTCTGCATGGCCTCAGCTTCAGCCAAGCTGTTCTTGGCCTGTGAGAGCCGGGTTTCCTTCTTGTTTACCTTTCATCTCTAATGGTGGGTGAGACTGAGCATCTTTTCACATCTTTTATTTGCCACCTTATGCTTTTGAACTGTGTTATTGGAGAAGCCTCTTGAGAGTACCTTGGACAGCAAGGAGATCCAACCAGTCCATCCTAAAGGAAATCAGTCCTGAATATTCACTGGAAGGACTGGTGCTGAAGCTGAAACTCCAATACTTTGGCCACCTGATGTGAAGAACTGACTCATTGGAAAAGACCCTGCTGCTGGGAAAGATTGAAGGCAGGAGGAGAAGGGGACAACAGAGGATGAGATGGTTGGATAGCATCACTGAATCGATGGACATGAGTTTGAGCAAGCTCCGAGTGTTGGTGATGGACAGGGGAGTCTGGCATGCCGCAGTCCATGGGGTCGCAGAATCGGACACGACTGGGCAACTGAACTGAACTGATTCTCTTCAAAGAGCTTCTGCACACACAGCAGTGACTTGGTCAGGCAGAGGTGGCCTCTGTGTGACTGATGAGAAAGGGGAGGCCATGAGTACGTGGCTTGCTGGGTCACCCAAGAGGGGTTAGTGCAGCCAAGGGGGGACCCCGGCCCAGGCCCCCCGAGTAGTGCTCTGCCCACCACAGCATCCCAGGATTTGCAGGTCAGGGCAGTGTTTGCATTAAAGACATACTGTGGGGACTTCCCTGATGGTCCAGTGGCTAAGACTCTGCCTTCCAGCACAGGGGATGTGGGTTTGAAACCTGATCAGAGAACGGAGATCCCACATGCCACAGGGTGTGGCCAAAAATAAAAAAACAATTAAATAAATAAACCAACATTGTAAACAACTGTTAGTTTGCTCAGTCGTGTCCAACTCTTTGCAACCCCATGACTGTAGTGCACCAGGCCCCTCTGTCCGTGGGATTCTCCAGGCAAGAATACTGGAGTGGGCTGCCATTCCCTTCTCCAGGGGATCTTCCCCTCCCATGGATTGAACTCGGGTCTCCTGCACTGCAGGCAAATTCTCTACCATCTGAGCCACCAGGGAAGCAAATAAATTTTTTAAAAAGCCACATGGGGTGAGCTGGTAGGCAAGGACGGGAGCTCCCCCTCCCACCACCGGGGTTCCTATGCCGGAGGACTGAGCACATTGCCGTACGGATACACTGGTCAGAAAGCCAGGAACCCTCCTGCTGCTGCACGTTTTGGATCCGTGCTGAGTCCCCTGCAGACGCCTAGGACGTGCACTTGGGGGACACGACCCCTGAAAAGCGGCACTCGCTACCCTCCCTGCCCTCCTCAGGGAGATCTGAGGATACACCCCGCCCTACATCCTGGGGGACGTTTGTCTCCACCCTGACCGAGGGGGTGACAGAGGAGCAGTGGACGGGCTCTCTGCTGGCACGTGGCCTGCCTCCGGCCACCTTGCCCGTGCACGTCGTGCCTCCAGGAGCCACGCGTGGGCCACCAAGAGCCCGCAGCCTGATCTGAGTCCCAGCTCAGCCTCTTCCCGGGGGGCCAGGGCAGGGCTGCTCACCTCTCCACCCCTCAGCTTCCTCACCAGTGACGTGGGGATGATAGCAGTGCCTGCCTCGTGGGAGTGGTGAGGATGCGATGTGAGCACAGCACACACCTCAACAAAGCCGGCCTCCTTGGGAGGTAAACGCTGAATGTCATCATTGCGTCGACACTGAGCGCTTTGGCTCAGCCATCACCACACCCGCCTAATGTTTTGGAGGAAGCAGCTGACCCTTGCGGGGCGCAGTCTGGTGGGGAGATATTCATCTTGCCCCACCTTGCTCCACAGTTTGAAGCTCTGGGTTGTATCACACAACCCCGATCTATGCCCACCTTCCTGGGGTGGTGGCATAGGCTTAGGACGCCGAACCTGGTCTCCAAAACAGACTGTCTGGACCCCAATTCCAACTGCACCACTTACCAACCGAGACCGTGGGCATCTCATTTCACCTCTCAAAGCCTAAGCATGCCCATCTGCCAAATGACTACAGATTACCTGTGTCCGTGAACAAGCTGCTCTGAGCAATGGGGATTGTTCCCATAGAGACCCTCAGAAGGGGCCACATCCTTTATCCTTAGAGTGCTAATGATGACATCTGACACTTAGAGGCTTACAGAGAACCTTTGGATATATATATATATATATATACCTTTTCAATATCTCCATTTTACTGAAGATGCAAGGCTCAGAGAGGCTGATGGGTTAGCCCTGGGTCACACAGCAATGGCCTGGCAAGGCTGGAATCTGAAGCTCAGGTCCTTGGCTCAGGTCCTTCACCCTTAGTTTATCCAGCATTCTGTTCCGAAGGAAGCCTTTAGCTGCAGCCCCTGGCTTTCACTTTACTTGTCAGGAGCAAACACATGAGATAGAGAAATGGACTTTTAAAATCGGTGTGTCGACCTCAAAAGAGTTATGCCCTTTTGAGGCCATGAAGCTGTTGAAGCCAGCAAAGCGGGACCCTGGCCTAGAAATGCCCTAAATGACTGACAGCACCCCCGCTTCCCCCCCGCCCCCTGCCTTTTTTCTTGCTAACAAGATCACGGCCTGTTGGTGCTGTGCTGTTGAAATATTAAAGGGATTTTTTTCCCTCCCAAGGTTAACCAAGAAATTCCTCGGAAATTGTATTACACTCATTTCCCCCAGCAGAGGAGCTCTGCGGTAATGTCGGCCGACTGTTTGTTCTCCATGTATCGTAAACTGTTGGCCCGGACGCCTTCATGTGGTTTCGAGGGCAGCTGGAGGAAACGCTTCCCAGGGCCGCATGTTGGATGCAGGCGCATGGCGGGTTTGCTCCAGGCCAGGCCGCTTGTGTGCAAGACGCAGAGCGAGGGGGAGTCCAGCACAGGGGCAACCTGGACCCCTCTTCCTAAAGAAACACCAGGAAGAGGCAGTGAATCACACACATGAATTCCAGACAGGCCAGGGAGCATCAGGAGAACAGCGCCTAAGAGAATAGCATGGTGCCGAAGCTGTGATTCCCACTGAAACCCAAATCCTCTTCAGGACCCAGCAGCGAGAAGAGTTTCCATGGGAGATTCATTCAAGAGCCACTGGAGAGTCATTGGTCTTTCTCGAGCTGACCCAGTTCTTTGGCCCATTCCAATCTCATGCCAATCCCCACGCTGGGGAAGAACCCTGGGGTGGGATTTGGGGATGCTCAAAGATAGTCCTTCAGAGTCAAGAGCCGATTTTAATATCGTAAAAGCTGCTGCGTCTTATCCTTTAATAGATTGATGGCTTTTTAGGTTGTTTCCGTATCTTGACTATTGTGGATAATGCTGCAATGATCATGAGAGTAAAATAGGATCATGTTTATATAAGGAGTGTTAGCCTTAAAAAATAAAAAAAAAGAAGGGAGTCCTGCCATTTATGACAATGTGGATGGACCTGGAGGACATTATGCTAAGTGAAATAAACCAGACACAGAAAAACAAGTACTGCGTGATCTCTCTTATATGTGGAATCCAAATGGACTCATAGAAGCAGAGAGTAGAGTGGTGGTCACCAGGGGCAGGGAGGGGATGGGAGAAATTCGAGATGTTGGCCCAGGATACAAGGTTGAAGTTATACAAGATGAGTCAGTTCTAAGGATCTCAATACAACATGGGGACAAGAGTTAACAGTACCGTATCATTTACTGAAAATTTGCTAAGAGGGTGGATCTTAAGTGTCCTTGGAAGAAAGGAAAGAAAGAAGGGAGGGAGGGGGGAATGTTAATTTGAGGAGGTGATAGGACGTTAATTAGCTTGACTGGATGATCATTTCACAATGTATGCATATATCCAAACATCAAGTTGTCCTCTTTGTCAATTACACCTCATTAAAGCCAAAAAAAAGAGGGAGGAAAACCTGACTTTTCTTAGCCAAATAGGCCAGCAATGAAAAAACACACGCTGTCTACAAGGTGGAGCCCTTTGCTGCAACTAAGGGGCCATTTCTTTCTTTCTTTACTCATGAGCCCCACCTTTGCCCCATGATCAGAGGCTCGTCTCATTAGACATTATAAATGTTTTGGCTAGTTAAAATGGGGAATCGAGAGACATAAGGTGATTAGTCATAAATATCAATGGCACTAGTGGTAAAGAGCCCACATGCCAAAGAAGGAGACGTAAGAGATGCAGGTTCAACCCCAGGGTCGAGAAGTTCCTCTGAAGAAGGGAATGACAACCCATTCCAGTGTTCTTGCCTGGGAAATCCCATGGACAGGGGAGCCTATCCAGGGTGCGATCCTTAGGGTCGCGAAGAGTCAAACATGACTGAAGCAACAGCACGCATACACACACATATACACACACACATACACACACACCTTTTGGCAGACAGGATCTTCTCCTGTGCTGGGGTTCAAGAGTCCAACGCCCTCGGTCCTTGGTGAGAGAGTAACCAGACGGCGTGGGGATCAGCAGCCTCTCTGTTCCCAGGAGGCTGCTCTTCCCAGGGCACGTCTGCAGGAAGGAACAGCTTGGGCGCCTGGGGACAGGAGGCGCAAGCTGTTCTGCCAGGCAGGTGTGGACACAGGGCTGCGGTTTCCTTCCTGGCCTCCGTGGGACACCGAGCCTGACTCCTGGCCCTCTCGCTTCTCCCTGCACCAAGGACACAGCTTCCTTCTGAGTACAGCCACAGGATTTGCATTTGGGAGGGGGGGTGAACCACAGGGAAAGTGCAGTGAAGCAGCCTCTGCTCGTTTTCAAGCCTCCTGCTCTTTCCTTCCAGTCCAGGGCTGAGGGCGCCCAGCCCCGAACCAGTGCTTGAGGGTCTGCAGCGCTGGTTCCTGAGGGTCCCCAGGGTGGGGTTTGCTCAGCTCCTCTCAATGCTGCCCTTGTCTGTTTCTAAATTCTGCATCTTAATGCTATGAGACCCATGCTGGATTTTTGCTTTTCTTCCAGGCAACCGGTAACCAAAAACACTTTCAGGCAGTACCGAGTACTAGGAAAAGGGGGCTTTGGGGAGGTGAGTGAACATCCACATATTCATGGAAAGTTTCTGGACTCTTGTCACCTTTTCTGTCCCTTCCGGATTGGCCTGAAAAGTGTCCGAAGCAGGGCTTCTGAGCAAATGGCTGGGTCACGCGCCCCCTCGTGGAGAAGGCGGGTGAGGCTGGGGCCTAGGAAGGTCACCAGTGTCTGAGGAAGGGAAGGAGGGTGGCTGGATGGAGATGTCGGAGCCAGCCTCAGGCAGGGTTCAGGTCTACAGAAGGACGCTTCAATGTGCGTCCTTGATTGTGTTTGGAGGGTGAAGTGAGGACATGAGGGGCCTAAATATGGCCCTGCCATGCTGTTAATATGCGCTGTTACGCTTAACCTGATCTTCCCCAACCTTGTCATTCCTGTTTCAGAGATGAGGAAAACTGACGTTCAGAATGGTTAGGTAACCCAGACAAGGTCACACAGCCGAATAGGGGTGGAACTAAGACCAGATCCAGACGCCCTGGGTTTCATTCCTTTAAACGATACAGTCGGAGTTCCCAGGGGTCTCCCATGACTGCCCCCCGCTCCCCAAATGAGCCTCTCCTACCAGCAGCTGGTCCTTCAGAGTTCCCAGTTATTAGCAGCTGCATCTGATTGGAAGCTTGGGACAGAGAAAATCTAGTTGCCTCCGAGACAGGAATGGTTCTCTGAGCCTCGGCCAGCCATGTAAACTGGCATAGATGGCTGCTGCCCCACCTCCAAGGGCTTGGGTTCACCTGAGATGGCACCAAAGTCATCCTGACGGCAGGGCCCTGGGAGCAGTGGGTCCACGGCCAGGCCCTGCTCACTCCTGAGGCTGGTATGCCCAGAGGCCGGGGCACGGCGGCTCTGGCCGCCGTGGTTCCCAGCCCTGGAGACACTGGCCTGGAGGAGTCTCAGAGCAGCCTGGTCTCATGTGCTGTTTGCGCTTGTCTTCTCTTTTGCCCCCTCAGGTCTGTGCCTGCCAGGTTCGGGCCACGGGTAAAATGTACGCCTGCAAACGCTTGGAGAAGAAGAGGATCAAAAAGAGGAAAGGGGAGTCCATGGCCCTGAATGAGAAGCAGATTCTGGAGAAGGTCAACAGTCGGTTTGTGGTGAGTGTCAGGGCCTGGGGACAGCCCCGCCTCCAGGTGACCGGAAGTGTAGCAGAGCCCCCCTTCCAGGTGACCGGAAATGTAGCAGAGCCCCCTCTTCCAGGTGACCGGAAGTGTAGCAGAGCCCCCCTTCCAGGTGACCGGAAATGTAGCAGAGCCCCCTCTTCCAGGTGACCGGAAGTGTAGCAGAGCCCCCTCTTCCAGGTGACCGTAAGTGTAGCAGAGCCCCCTCTTCCAGGTGACCAGAAGTGTAGCAGAGCCCCCCTTCCAGGTGACCGGAAATGTAGCAGAGCCCCCCTTCCAGGTGACCGGAAATGTAGCAGAGCCCCCCTTCCAGGTGACCGGAAGTGTAGCAGAGACCCCTCCTCCAGGTGACCGGAAGTGTAGCAGAGCCCCCTCCTCCAGGTGACCGTAAGTGTTGCAGAGCCCCCCCTCCAGGTGACCAGAAGTGTAGCAGAGCCCTCCCCCACTCCTGGTGACCAGAAGTGTAGCAGAGCCCCCCTTCCAGGTGACCGGAAGTGTAGCAGAACCCCCCCACCCCGTCCAGGTGACCAGAAGTGTAGCAGAGCCCCCCTTCCAGATAACCGGAAGTGTAGCAGGTCCCCCAGGGCGTGGGATGCAGTGAGGTGAGTGAGGAGTGAGTTGCAGGAAGGAGCCCAACGCTCCCTCCTCAAGGCAGTTTGGACTGACTGTCCTGTCCCTGGAGCTAGGCTGGCTCCCCTCTAGGTGTGAGCTTCTGTTAACACCTGGGTGGAAGAAAGGGGCCCAGCCAAGGAGCTTTGTTTCTGCAAACCCCGTAGGCTGGTTTCATCACAGGAGGCCGAAGCGTCAGGCCCATCTCGTTTATACGTGCCTGTTACTCCGTCCAGGCGAGGCCCTGCTGCAGTAACAAACCAACCCCCAACTCAGAGTAGCTGGAAGCAGCAAAGGACTCTCATCTGAAGTCCTGTCAGATGAGGCGTCCTCCTCCACCTTCCCGCCGACAGAGGCCCCTCCACACCCTCTGGGGCAGTGGGGACCTGAAAGGGGACCTGTGTTTGGCCAGCTCTCAACATCTCCCCCACTTGTTATTATAAAACATAATATATATATATGGGTAAAAAGTCAAACCTCACAGAAGGATGCCACGTAAACACAGAAGCCTCCCTCTTTGAGTAACCACTGCAGACGTGTTGGGCTTCCCTGGTGGCTCAGTCGGTAAAGAGTCTGCCTGCAATGCAGGAGATGGGGTTCAATTCCTGGGTTTGGAAGATTCCCCTGGAGAAGGAAATGGCAGCCTGCTTCAGTATTCTTACCTGGAAAATCCCATTACAGAGGAGCCTGGCAGGGTATATACTCCACGGGGTTGCAAAGAGTCAGACGTGACAGAGACTTTTCACTTCACTTGATGCATATACAGGCTTTATTATTTTTAGCCAATGGGATCTTGTAACAAATCTTAGCCTGCAGCATTGCTCCGCTTAAATTGTAGCTCTTCTATAACCAGACAGATAGCTGTGCCTCTTTTTTAAAGCCGTGTACCATACCTGTGTACAGGGAGGAGAGAGGCCGTAACCTGTGCAGCCACAGGTAGAAATCACTTCTGGTTTTGAAGGCACCACAACAGACAAGGCTGCCCAGGGTCCATCCATGCTTCAACATCCCTTTGGCGTGTTTCTGTGGGGATGTCCGGGAGGCGGATTCCTGGCGGAGGAATCACTCTGTCAGAGAGCATGTGCATATCCCCCAGTTACATGCCTACCAGCTGTGCCTGATGGCAAGCAGCACCATCCACCCAGGCAGCCTGCACTCCCTAGAACTGGCGAGTTTCGTGAGGGGATGGCCAAAGGGGACAGAAGTTCTAACCACCTGATGCACACACATGCTTTTGTGACTTAAAGGCAACAGCCACCGCCCTATCAGGACCCACAAAAGGTGCCAGCTGCCCCTTCTGACTCTGCTTCCTTGCCTGGAACTGCCGAATGGAATGGAGGGGCAGCGATGGGCTGCAGGGGGTGGTGTGAAGCGGCTGCGGCTCCCCACGCTAGTCCTCCCACCCAGCTTCAAGGACCCCTGAGGAAGAGGAGCAGATGTGGGGGTCCCTGGAGCCCCACCGCATGGCTGTCTTGTGCTCCCAGGTCAACCTGGCCTACGCCTATGAGACCAAGGATGCGCTGTGTTTGGTCCTGACCATCATGAATGGCGGGGACCTGAAGTTCCACATTTACAACATGGGGAACCCTGGCTTCGAGGAGGAGCGTGCCCTGTTCTATGCGGCAGAGATCCTCTGCGGCCTGGAGGACCTCCACCATGAGAACATTGTCTACAGGTGAGTGAGCAACCCCGGGTCCCCATCTGAGCCTGAGCAAGTGAGGCCAGCCCTTCCATGCTCTGAATTGGTCTCTCAGCCTTGCCCTTAAGTTGAGGCCGGGTCATTGCCCTTGAGTCAGACAGACTCCCACCCTGGAACCGAGAAAGGGAGGGGAATCACTTGGTGTGTGTGTGTGGGGTGTTCCCTCAGAGTCAATGAGGCTGGGCCACTGGTCCCTTCCCACCCAGTACCCAGGAAGCTCAGTGAGTGGAGCCTGGTGGTCTGATCCAGAACCAACCCTGGCAGGACTTCTGTAGGATCCCCACTGAAGCAGGCATCAGAATGGACCCCAGTCTCTCCTACCCCAGGACCAGGTGTCCAGATTCTGTGAGAAGTGGCCTTCAGACTCTTCTCGCAGGCCTCCTGTAAGAATTTTGAAAATCTGTGTGCCCTCATGTGTTCTAAGTAGACACCTAAAATAGCCCATCATATGTTAAAATAGTGGCTAGTATTATTGGTGTTTTTCAATTGAACTCAAGTGACATCACATATCTAAAGGTATCCAGTGGAATCTAATTGCTGTAGCAAATCAACCTCCACCATCATGTAACTAGAAAAAATGCATGAAAACTCTTTAATGATATCCTTCTCTACTTCCTTCGCCCCTAGAGACTGTTATTTTACTGTAATATACTTTTTGCATAAAAGTCAATGATCAGCATTCCACTCTGAAATATATGGATGTAGATAAGATTTTTTAAAAATTCTCACTGATCCTAAGGCTCTAAGTGTTAAAGTAATTTCTTCTGTTGAATTGCCTTTATAATTATAATTTGTAGGTCCCACTTCTAATTGGGACCCTGGAGGTTTCACCCCGTGGAGTTGGGCACCATAGCAATACGCAGGAGTAGTGAGGAACCTGCTTTTCTTCTGTCAGTTGGGAGAAGAGCTGTTGAGAAAGGACAGGTGGGAGGGGAGATCCTGTAAGATGCCAGGACGAGGCATTATGATGCTAAGGATCTAGAAATGCATGTTCTTGAAGTCCCAACACATGGGTGACTCTCTATCCCTCACCCTCACTGGGCACACACACCCCAGTTTGAAGACTTTTGTGACAGGGCTTTTGCTTAGAATATGTCAGGAGCCCAACGTTTTGAAAATAAGGGGAAATGGTCTGGATGACATGCCCTCCCCCTGCCCCCCACATCTCCCAGTTTATGCTTTGTTTTCATTCAAGTGAGAGGAGTCTGAAAATTTCCCCTAAGGGTTGAAAAAAGAATCCTCCATTTGATTGTTTTTCTCTTAAAAAAAAAAAAAGAAAGAAAAAGAAAAAAAGGCATCCCTCCAAGTTCTAGCCTTTCTATTAATACTAGAGAGGAAGAGAACCATGGTGCCTCCCTGGCCCGACCACTTGCCATAGCCTTTCTGTGGGTGTGGGTTCTGTGCCCACTAGCCAGCTGTCTTTCCAACCTGGTGGTCGGTGGTGGCCGATTAATTGAAGTGAGGTCTCCTGCCCTTATTTGGAAGGGTTAGCACATCAAAAGCATGGAAATTAATAACAATGGCAACAAAAGTATGTTGTAATGAGTAACCACATACAGACCCCAATTCTCACTTTGTGAGCTTGCATCACTGGATTTGGGCACATGAACCTCTCCCCATGAGGACAGCTGCCCTCAGTTTAATGAACAAAGCCAGTTGACTGAGAACCAAATCCTCAGTCCAGATGCCATGTGTGGTCTCTGCACAACGGCTTACCCAAGTTACACACCCTATCCTGTTGGTTATTCTTTAATTCACAGAGAAGAGCTTTTATTAATAAAACCAGACACTTCTGCTGCCTCTCCCCTTACAGTGGAAAGGTTCTCTTTCTCATGAGCATGACCGTGTCTTGTAAAGAGAAGAGAGACCTTGGAGACAGGAGGAGGTGGCTGCATCTGCAGCTGTGCTTGGTGGCTATGCTTTCTCCCAGGCTGGAGCTCAGCTGGAGCTGGGGAAAGTGCCAGGCTTCCCGGGGACCCCATCCCTATGGGCGTCTTTGTCCTAGAGGTTACCATTCTCTCCCTTACAATTCCTGGCCCAATTCTACAGCTGGGGTTTTGTCCTCAGTAACTTCTCTCCCTTCATTCTCAGGCCTGGCTCTTGCCTTCAGGGCATCCGGAGACCTCCAGGTCTTCCCATCCCTGGAGGGGGGTCTGTCACCTCCCAGCCCCAGGGACCCTCAGTGCATGGACTAACCTTTGCCTAACTCCTTTTCAGTCACTCTCCAGAGTCAAGAGGATACCTATGGCAAACAACAGCATTTGTTTTAAATTCATACCGGAGGGAAAGAAGAGAGCCCAAGATGGTCTTGACTCAGAGAGAGACCAGACCTCCTGAGCCCAGAGTTGGGGAGGGAATACTCAGGCCTGAGTAGCTCAAGGGGGTCCACAACAGATGCTTGTGTGCCCTTGCCACCCAGAACACTCACGCTCACACGCTGGTGATCTTTCCCTTTCAGAGATTTGAAACCTGAAAATATCCTGTTAGATGATTACGGTAAGTCAGGCAGCGGCCCCGGGGATCCTTTTCCTGCTCTGTAACTGAGCGTCACAACCCAAAGGGAGCAGGAGGCTTCCAACGGAGACTCAGAGATGCTGACCCCGGCTCCGCGGGAGGGCAGAGGGCATGGACAAAGCTACTTCTTGGCGAAGAAGGATGTGGCTCAGTGAATGTGGCTTTGTGAATTTTCCCCTTAAGCAAATTGTCGCAGTGGAGGGTGGGGGACAGGGAGAGAAAGAGAACCCGCAGCGAGTGAGGAGTGGAGGGTTCCAGAGACTCTGGGCAAACATCTCACTCTCACACAACTTCCCTCACCCCATCTTTCTGTGAAGTGGAAGCAGTGGGCCTTGCCCTGCCTTCTTCAGATGGTGGAGGGTGGAGCTGAGGTTCTGACAAGATACCTTGATGAGTTGTTTTACTAACTGTGCATGCGTGCTTAGTCGTCGCTCAGTCCTGTCGACTTTTTGCGACCCCGTGGACTGTAGCCCACCAACCACCTCTGTCCGTGGGATTCTCCAGGCAAGAATACTGGAGTGGGCTGCCATTTCCTCCTCCAAGGGATCTTCCTGGCCCAGGGACTGAACTCGGGCCTCCTGCATTGCAGCTGGACTCTACCGTCTGAGCCACCAGGGAAGCCAGCTGTATGTTAGGTGTTGCTACTTGGCTGTCGTCGTCGTTATTTCCATGTGTGTTTGTGCACACACACGGATAACAAAGAGCCACCACAGGAGCCCCTCGCGACTGTTTAGACTCTCACACCTGGGAAAGGGTTGCCACATCTTCTATCTAACTAAATTGTCCTGTCTTTACAGAGGGAGCAGGGCCAGTTGACCCTGTGCCCATTTTACAGTTGATAAGATTGAGGCTCAGAGGAGCCTACTCTCCAAAGCCCCCCACAAATATCAGTGAAGAGTGGAGACCTGAAACTAGGTCTCCCTGCCAGCAAATCCCAGGCCAAGGGGAAGGAAGGGGAAGGAAAAGACCTGGAGAAGAGGTCTGAGTGTGATGCTGTCAGGCAGACAGCTCAGGGCCCACTCACTGCCCCTCTGTGTATGCACCCAGAGCCCCCAGGGGTTCTTGTTCCCTGCTGGTCTCAGAACTGTGCCTGCCACCCATCTGTCACCCAACAGCTGGAATCTGCATACTCTCTCGCCTCGCACCATTCCTGCCTTCGTTGGAGGCCACTAAGCCAGTGGGCTCCACTCAGCTCCAGCCTCTCGGGGTGGGCGGGGGGCTCCCTGCTTTGGGCCTTGTTGAAATCCAGGCTGGGGAGCGGGTCAGTGTTCCTTCCTGCAAGGTCAGCCATGGCCCTGCCGGGTTGGCTGCTGGAAGGGACAGGCGCACTCAGCACGGGGTCCTCTCTGCCTTTTGAGGGTCAGTTCTGGCCCCGGAGTTCCAACGCCACCTCTCAGTCTCTGCTGGTCTGGGCGGCAGGTTCTCCAAAGGGAAACAAGCAACCCCAAAGACCAACAAGGCAGAACAGGAAGTTGCTTCCCAAGTTGCTTTGTGATTTTTCCCCTTAAGCAAATTGTTGCAAAATGTCAGGAGAATCTCACATTTTCCCATGAATCAGTCCCAGAATCGAGCCAACGCATATTAAACTTTGTGATGTTAGCCTTACAAGAAGCCCCTTTATGGCATTTTATGCCGTCATCCAGCTGAATCCAGGGGTCCTATTGCATCTTTATGTTTTTCTCCCTAAAAGTGATTTACCCCTGACCTCTGACACCTGACTCTCACGCTGGTCCACAATCACTCAAGGCAGAACAGGAAGTTGCTTTCCAAGTTGCTTTGTGATTTTTCCCCTTAAGCAAATTGTTGCAAAATGTCAGGAGAATCTCACATTTTCCCATGAATCAGTCCCAGAATCGAGCCAACGCATATTAAACTTTGTGATGTTAGCCTTACAAGAAGCCCCTTTATGGCATTTTATGCCGTCATCCAGCTGAATCCAGGGGTCCTATTGCATCTTTATGTTTTTCTCCCTAAAAGTGATTTACCCCTGACCTCTGACACCTGACTCTCACGCTGGTCCACAATCACCCTGCATGGCCAACTGGGTACCACTCTTCTTGGGACAAATGAAAGGCGAGGGCCCCATGGCAAGTCTAGGGCCCTGCCCAGGGTGGATCAGATGTCCGCAGGACCACCCCAGGGATCCGCTGACGCTGCTGTCCCCCATCAGGCCACATTAGGATTTCGGACCTGGGCCTGGCCGTGAAGATCCCCGAGGGAGACCTGATCCGCGGCCGGGTGGGCACCGTTGGCTACATGGGTGAGTGTAGGCATGGCTCCTCTCTGAGCTGGGCCCTCGAAGCCGCTGGCCTCTTTGTGCAACTTTCAGAGTAGTTGAGTGGGAGGCAGAAAGTTGTAGCGAGGGTGGGGAAGTGTTGGGCCCCCAGGGTATCAACTACACTGAGCTCTGCAGCCCCCACTCCCAGCCCCATCTGTGTCTCAAGCCAAACTCCTCCCAGGGCAGTTCCAGAGCCGACACACACAGTGGCCTGGGGTGTGGGTGTAGTAGGGGTCTGGTGAATTGGCAGACAGCCTTTCAGAGTGGCCTCGAGAGCGGGGAGGCCTCTAGGAAGGGCCCAGAAAGGAGGGGAGCACACTACCTACTCTGTCACAAAGCCCGTTCCAAGGAGGGACCAGCCGTGGCTCCTGCCCTGTGTCCCTGAGCCTTCTCAGAGACCGTTGCCCTGGGGCTACACTGGTCCCCTGGGGTCTGCCTACCAAATAGGGATATTCCCTGGGCATCTTCCCATACACATCAAACACATCCATCTGCTCACCCCAGGAGGCAGAGGACTCGAGAAAGCTCCAAGGGATGGGGACACTTGTCCTCCTCTGGGCTCATGGCAGCCGCCCACGCTCAGAGTTATGGACTCTGGTGTCAGTCCTTTTCAGATTGCGTGGTATTGGGGGACCCTTGGGGTATGTGTCTATGTGTATGTCGGAGGTATGTATACCTATGTGAATGCTGATGGACGGGAAGATGGATAGATGATCAATGAAAAGTGAAAGTGAAGTCGCTCAATCATGTCCGACTCTTTGTGACCCCATGGATAGGTGATAGATAATTGATGGATGATGGATGACCAGGTTAATAAATGGATGGATAGATGATGGATCGATGGATAGATGATGGATGTATGGGTGATGGATGAATAAATAGATGACAGATGGATGGATGATGGATGGATGGATGGGTGATGGGTGGATAGATGATGGATGGATGGGATGGATGGGTGATGGATAGATGATGGATGGATGGATGATGGATGGATGGGTAGTCAATGGATAGATGGACGGATGATGGGTGGATAGATGATGGGTGGTTGGGTGATGGATAGATAGATAGATGATGGATGGATGACGGGTGGATAGATGATGGATGGGTGATGGATGGATAGATAGATGATAGATGGGTGGATGATGGGTGGATGGGTGATGGATGGATAGATAGATGTTGGATGGATGATGGATGGATGGATGGGTGATGGATGGATAGATGATGGATCAATGGATAGATGATGGATGGATGGGTGATGGATAGATAGATGATGGATGGATAGATAGATGATGGGTTGATGGATGGATGGGTGATAGGTGGATAGATGATAGATGGATGGGTAGTGGATGGATAGATAGATAGCTGGACAGATGATGGGTGGATAGATGATGGGTGGTTGGGTGATGAATGGATAGATAGACGATGGATGGATGATGGGTGGATAGATGATGGATAGATGGGATGGATAGATGATAGATGGATGGATGATGGGTCGATGGATGATGGGTGGATGGATGGGTGATGGATGGATGTGATGGATAGATCGATAAATCCATCTGTACACTCTGTGTGTGCCTGCTTGGGCATCTGTGTCATCTTCTCATGCACAGTGTCCATGCCCATGTGGATACATTTGCCTTCCTGGATGTATGCGGCCTGCCTATCTTCTCCTGCACTTCTCTGGTGAATCCATAATCCATTTAATCAAAGTGTTAGGAAAGTCATAGTGAGATGCTGCTGGAATTCCAGATACATTTAAAGTCATCTTTACTTTGGGTGGACACACTTTCATTCTTTGAAATGAATATGTGTGCAATACCTACTGTATGCCAGGCATTGTACCCGTTATCAGGCACAGCAGGAAATGAGGCAGCTCACAGTCTAGTAGGGGAGACTTCAAGGGAATGGGTTGTTTCCCATGGTCAGGCTTCTGAAGCCACAGTCAGAGTCCTTTGGGAGCGCAGAGAAGAGCAACCAAGGCAGGCTCCCAGGAAGAGGCGGTATTTCTAACAGTTGGTGGGCAGGAGTCAGCAGCAGGAAGGGATCCCAGCCCTGGAGCCCCAGGCTTCCTGTGAGCAGTACCATCACTCCTAGTTGCAGGATGTCCTGAGGCCCCATTAGCATCCCAGTCCTGGCCTCATGTGCCCAGTTCTGACCCATCACCAGCTGTCTCTCATGTCCCCTGGATCTCCTGCTCTGCCCCCAGCTCCAGAGGTCCTGAACAACCAGAGGTACGGCCTGAGCCCCGACTACTGGGGTCTGGGCTGCCTCATCTACGAGATGATCGAGGGCCAGTCGCCCTTCCGCGGCCGCAAGGAAAAGGTGAAGCGGGAGGAGGTGGACCGCCGGGTGCTGGAGACGGAGGAGGTGTACTCGCACAAGTTCTCCGAGGAGGCCAAGTCCATCTGCAAAATGGTGAGCTCCCGGTGAGCCAGACATCGCCCTAGGGCCGGTGTCCAGTGCCGGCTCCCCTCCCGGCCCCCCTCCCGGCCCCTAGCCGAGAACAGCAAACAGGCAGATGGGAGCAGGGGCAGGGCATGCTAGGGTGTAGACGATGAAGCCCCTGGGTCTGTGGACTGGGGTGGTTGACAGACGCTTCCAGGAGGGAGCCTGGGGTGGGGCAGGGCGGCTCCGTGACGAGGGGGGCTGCAGTGAGCAAGGAGAGGCACCCTTATGTCCAGCTCTGGGGGGAGGTCAGCATGGGGGAGAAAGGGGATGCTCCCAGCTGACCCCCAAGATACAAAGGCATCAGGACAGCCCCTACCCTTGACCTTGCATCTCCTGTTCCATCCAGCTCTGGGTCCCTGGTGCTGCTCTGGGGCCAGGGGCTGCAGGCAGTGGGTGGTGATAGTTTTAGCCTTCAAACATCATTTAATCGCATTTTCCACCCACTACATGGAGTGTTGGTCACACTTGCTGAGGTCCTGAATGACAGCATCCATGGATAGAGAATTTGACCCGGCCCCAGGCAGGGCTCACTCGGGGTGTGACCTTTAGTAGGGCTGGTGGGGAGGGGCCAGACTGGGAGGCTGGAAGCTGGATAGAGGATGGGGTGGCAGGACCTCAAAAGTGAAGCTGAAGAGTCCATCCCTGGACTGAGGCCCTTCTCCTTGGTTCTGGCGGGTCTGTTTCCTTCCCTGCCTGGCTCTCTGGCTTCCAAGTCCCACTTGTGCCCCCCAGGGCCCTCTTCCCTCTGGGTTCAGTACCACTGTGCTGGGAGCTGCCCGCTAATGCCAGCT
>SJYC01096479.1:0-65858 GCA_006408675.1 Madoqua kirkii | reverse complement strand
CGCTGCTGTCCCCATCAGGCCACATTAGGATTTCGGACCTGGGCCTGGCCGTGAAGATCCCCGAGGGAGACCTGATCCGCGGCCGGGTGGGCACCGTTGGCTACATGGGTGAGTGTAGGCATGGCTCCTCTCTGAGCTGGGCCCTCGAAGCCGCTGGCCTCTTTGTGCAACTTTCAGAGTAGTTGAGTGGGAGGCAGAAAGTTGTAGCGAGGGTGGGGAAGTGTTGGGCCCCCAGGGTATCAACTACACTGAGCTCTGCAGCCCCCACTCCCAGCCCCATCTGTGTCTCAAGCCAAACTCCTCCCAGGGCAGTTCCAGAGCCGACACACACAGTGGCCTGGGGTGTGGGTGTAGTAGGGGTCTGGTGAATTGGCAGACAGCCTTTCAGAGTGGCTTCGAGAGCGGGGAGGCCTCTAGGAAGGGCCCAGAAAGGAGGGGAGCACACTACCTACTCTGTCACAAAGCCCGTTCCAAGGAGGGACCAGCCGTGGCTCCTGCCCTGTGTCCCTGAGCCTTCTCAGAGACCGTTGCCCTGGGGCTACACTGGTCCCCTGGGGTCTGCCTACCAAATAGGGATATTCCCTGGGCATCTTCCCATACACGTCAAACACATCCATCTGCTCACCCCAGGAGGCAGAGGACTCGAGAAAGCTCCAAGGGATGGGGACACTTGTCCTCCTCTGGGCTCATGGCAGCCGCCCACGCTCAGAGTTATGGACTCTGGT
Organism: Madoqua kirkii; assembly: GCA_006408675.1. Taxonomy (NCBI): domain Eukaryota; kingdom Metazoa; phylum Chordata; class Mammalia; order Artiodactyla; family Bovidae; genus Madoqua; species Madoqua kirkii. The sequence continues at coordinate 65,133 of SJYC01096479.1, read as the reverse complement.
GTCAGTCCTTTTCAGATTGCGTGGTATTGGGGGACCCTTGGGGTATGTGTCTATGTGTATGTCGGAGGTATGTATACCTATGTGAATGCTGATGGACGGGAAGATGGATAGATGATCAATGAAAAGTGAAAGTGAAGTCGCTCAATCATGTCCGACTCTTTGTGACCCCATGGATAGGTGATAGATAATTGATGGATGATGGATGACCAGGTTAATAAATGGATGGATAGATGATGGATCGATGGATAGATGATGGATGTATGGGTGATGGATGAATAAATAGATGACAGATGGATGGATGATGGATGGATGGATGGGTGATGGGTGGATAGATGATGGATGGATGGGATGGATGGGTGATGGATAGATGATGGATGGATGGATGATGGATGGATGGGTAGTCAATGGATAGATGGACGGATGATGGGTGGATAGATGATGGGTGGTTGGGTGATGGATAGATAGATAGATGATGGATGGATGACGGGTGGATAGATGATGGATGGTTGATGGATGGATAGATAGATGATAGATGGGTGGATGATGGGTGGATGGGTGATGGATGGATAGATAGATGTTGGATGGATGATGGATGGATGGATGGGTGATGGATGGATAGATGATGGATCAATGGATAGATGATGGATGGATGGGTGATGGATAGATGGGTGATGGATGGATAGATAGATGATGGGTTGATGGATGGATGGGTGATAGGTGGATAGATGATAGATGGATGGGTAGTGGATGGATAGATAGATAGCTGGACAGATGATGGGTGGATAGATGATGGGTGGTTGGGTGATGGATGGATAGATAGACGATGGATGGATGATGGGTGGATAGATGATGGATAGATGGGATGGATAGATGATAGATGGATGGATGATGGGTCGATGGATGATGGGTGGATGGATGGGTGATGGATGGATGTGATGGATAGATCGATAAATCCATCTGTACACTCTGTGTGTGCCTGCTTGGGCATCTGTGTCATCTTCTCATGCACAGTGTCCATGCCCATGTGGATACATTTGCCTTCCTGGATGTATGCGGCCTGCCTATCTTCTCCTGCACTTCTCTGGTGAATCCATAATCCATTTAATCAAAGTGTTAGGAAAGTCATAGTGAGATGCTGCTGGAATTCCAGATACATTTAAAGTCATCTTTACTTTGGGTGGACACACTTTCATTCTTTGAAATGAATATGTGTGCAATACCTACTGTATGCCAGGCATTGTACCCGTTATCAGGCACAGCAGGAAATGAGGCAGCTCACAGTCTAGTAGGGGAGACTTCAAGGGAATGGGTTGTTTCCCATGGTCAGGCTTCTGAAGCCACATCAGAGTCCTTTGGGAGCGCAGAGAAGAGCAACCAAGGCAGGCTCCCAGGAAGAGGCGGTATTTCTAACAGTTGGTGGGCAGGAGTCAGCAGCAGGAAGGGATCCCAGCCCTGGAGCCCCAGGCTTCCTGTGAGCAGTACCATCACTCCTAGTTGCAGGATGTCCTGAGGCCCCATTAGCATCCCAGTCCTGGCCTCATGTGCCCAGTTCTGACCCATCACCAGCTGTCTCTCATGTCCCCTGGATCTCCTGCTCTGCCCCCAGCTCCAGAGGTCCTGAACAACCAGAGGTACGGCCTGAGCCCCGACTACTGGGGTCTGGGCTGCCTCATCTACGAGATGATCGAGGGCCAGTCGCCCTTCCGCGGCCGCAAGGAAAAGGTGAAGCGGGAGGAGGTGGACCGCCGGGTGCTGGAGACGGAGGAGGTGTACTCGCACAAGTTCTCCGAGGAGGCCAAGTCCATCTGCAAAATGGTGAGCTCCCGGTGAGCCAGACATCGCCCTAGGGCCGGTGTCCGGTGCCGGCTCCCCTCCCGGCCCCCCTCCCGGCCCCTAGCCGAGAACAGCAAACAGGCAGATGGGAGCAGGGGCAGGGCATGCTAGGGTGTAGACGATGAAGCCCCTGGGTCTGTGGACTGGGGTGGTTGACAGACGCTTCCAGGAGGGAGCCTGGGGTGGGGCAGGGCGGCTCCGTGACGAGGGGGGCTGCAGTGAGCAAGGAGAGGCACCCTTATGTCCAGCTCTGGGGGGAGGTCAGCATGGGGGAGAAAGGGGATGCTCCCAGCTGACCCCCAAGATACAAAGGCATCAGGACAGCCCCTACCCTTGACCTTGCATCTCCTGTTCCATCCAGCTCTGGGTCCCTGGTGCTGCTCTGGGGCCAGGGGCTGCAGGCAGTGGGTGGTGATAGTTTTAGCCTTCAGACATCATTTAATCGCATTTTCCACCCACTACATGGAGTGTTGGTCACACTTGCTGAGGTCCTGAATGACAGCATCCATGGATAGAGAATTTGACCCGGCCCAGGCAGGGCTCACTCGGGGTGTGACCTTTAGTAGGGCTGGTGGGGAGGGGCCAGACTGGGAGGCTGGAAGCTGGATAGAGGATGGGGTGGCAGGACCTCAAAAGTGAAGCTGAAGAGTCCATCCCTGGACTGAGGCCCTTCTCCTTGGTTCTGGCGGGTCTGCTTCCTTCCCTGCCTGGCTCTCTGGCTTCCAAGTCCCACTTGTGCCCCCCAGGGCCCTCTTCCCTCTGGGTTCAGTACCACTGTGCTGGGAGCTGCCCGCTAATGCCAGCTGCCCTCTAATGCCAGCCACGCGGGGACAGGAAGGGCCTGAGTGCCCAACGCTTGGCACCTGCGAACCCCCCAGGTCCCTCCCTCTGCTCTGCCACTAGAACAGCAAGACCAGGATCTGACCCTCAGGGTCTGAAATGTGAACATCAACAGCCAGGCCGGAGTCCAGAGCAAGGCAGGCCTGGGAAACCGATGAAAAGTAGCGAAGTTCTGCTTCTAGAAATCCCGAGGCTGCACTGCTAGGGGCCCCAGAGCCATCTGGCCTAGCTCCTGCCCCCAGAAGGCCGCCCTCCTGGAGCCGGCCACCCGCTGCCTGACCACTTCCTCTCACCAGCCTCAGTCTGATGTCACAGAGGCACCGGAGAAGGAGCTGGCATAGAGCTGCCATCTGACCACTTCCAAAGAGGAACCATAGATCTGTCATTTGCGTGTGAGAGGCCGTGAGGGAGGCATGGCGTGTACACAGCAAACGCATGCCCGGACCACACGCCTGGGCCAGCCTGCAGCTGGGCGGCCCCCAAGGAGACAGGTAGTCGCGGCAGCCAGAGCTGGGATGGAGGGACAAGAGGAGCAAGGCAGCAAGAGGCAGGGGGATGGTTGAAACCGGGGGGTCGAAAGGGGAGCTACCAATACTTGGTTGATGTTGCAACTAGGTACCTATCCGCTGGGACCTAACTGGGTGAGGGACGGAAGGTCAGTGTATCATCAAGTGCCCTGGGTCAGGGTCAGGAATTCAGAGAAGCCGTTCTTGAAACACCCTGAGAGCAACAGGGGACCCGCTGAGAGGACAGAGAGGCACAGAGGGCCCCCTGCCCACAGTCATCAGCTCTGGGGCACTGCTGTTCCTCTGCTGCCCCCTGGGGGCCACTACAGGGAAGGCGGCAGCTGAGCCTGGGGCTCCAGGCAAACCTGGGCTCGTAGGTGCAAATGTCAAAACCAAGGTCCCCCCGTCTTTCTCAGCTAGAAGAACCTCTGGAGCCCTCTGGTCTTGCTCTGCTCCCTTGCAAATGACCCTGAGGTCTTGGAAGTCTGATCTTGGACTTCCATCCCTGTAACCTCAACCCATCTAGTCTGGCAGCCAGACTTGCCCTGTCACCACCAAGGGACACCAGGCTCAGGACACAGCAGGGCCTGATTGTAAGGAGACCGCGGAGGCCCTGGGCAGCTCCAGCCCCCACCTGCTGAGGAAGACTTTTCCACAAACAGCAGTAAAGTTAGTCCCCAGCCCCCATTCCATCTTGGCAGCCACAAGACCCCCTCCACTGCCCCTGTGGTCCAGGAAGGCATGCATCTCATTGTCCTGTCTCCTGGGTCCAGTCCCTAAGCCCAGACCTCAGCCCCCACCTTTATTAGGCCCCTGCTGAGTCCCAGCACTGTTCCTTCCCCACTATCCCTGTATCCCTCTCAGTCTCACCCATCCTTCCAGCCCATCTCTAGTCATCCTCCTCCAGGAAGCCCTCTCTGCCTGCCCCATCTGGGATGGTTGAAACCGGGGGGTCGAAAGGGGAGCTACCAATACTTGGTTGATGTTGCAACTAGGTACCTATCCGCTGGGACCTAACTGGGTGAGGGACGGAAGGTCAGTGTATCATCAAGTGCCCTGGGTCAGGGTCAGGAATTCAGAGAAGCCGTTCTTGAAACACCCTGAGAGCAACAGGGGACCCGCTGAGAGGACAGAGAGGCACAGAGGGCCCCCTGCCCACAGTCATCAGCTCTGGGCCACTGCTGTTCCTCTGCTGCCCCCTGGGGGCCACTACAGGGAAGGCGGCAGCTGAGCCTGGGGCTCCAGGCAAACCTGGGCTCGTAGGTGCAAATGTCAAAACCAAGGTCCCCCCGTCTTTCTCAGCTAGAAGAACCTCTGGAGCCCTCTGGTCTTGCTCTGCTCCCTTGCAAATGACCCTGAGGTCTTGGAAGTCTGATCTTGGACTTCCATCCCTGTAACCTCAACCCATCTAGTCTGGCAGCCAGACTTGCCCTGTCACCACCAAGGGACACCAGGCTCAGGACACAGCAGGGCCTGATTGTAAGGAGACCGCGGAGGCCCTGGGCAGCTCCAGCCCCCACCTGCTGAGGAAGACTTTTCCACAAACAGCAGTAAAGTTAGTCCCCAGCCCCCATTCCATCTTGGCAGCCACAAGACCCCCTCCACTGCCCCTGTGGTCCAGGAAGGCATGCATCTCATTGTCCTGTCTCCTGGGTCCAGTCCCTAAGCCCAGACCTCAGCCCCCACCTTTATTAGGCCCCTGCTGAGTCCCAGCACTGTTCCTTCCCCACTATCCCTGTATCCCTCTCAGTCTCACCCATCCTTCCAGCCCATCTCTAGTCATCCTCCTCCAGGAAGCCCTCTCTGCCTGCCCCATCCACCTAAACTCACAGCATCTCTCCCTCTTGCTTCTCCTGGTTTATACCTGATATAATATTTGTGAACTCTTGACCTGATGCCCAGGTTGCAAACAGGCAACATATAGGTGGGTGTTTATTTTAGCTGAACAGTGTTTTAGAAAAAAAAAGTGAATAGTGGGTTAATTGTCAAGATTTTTAAATGGGGCAAAGTCACATAAAAACCTGGATTTTCTGGCTTCTTTTGAAAAAGCAGAAGCCCCGGATACCTGTCAACATTCCTGCCTGGCAGGAGCTGAGGGACAGCCTGGCATGGCCCATGCGGCCCACCCCTCACCTTTTTACCCTCACTGTCTCATCTGTCTGGCCAGCCCCTGCAGCCTTTGGGGCCTGCAGCCTCTGCGATTTCTCAGAGACAAGCAAAGCCCCAGGAGCAGAGCAGGAGTGGTCCCGAGCCACCAATCCACGGGGACAAGCCTGCCTGGGGGGTCAGTAGACCGAACGGGGCAACATTATGAGCGGATGTCTCACAGCTTCGTCCCTTCAAGGCCTTTCATTCCTTAGTCGGGGGGAGGGCAGTCCCAGCAAGTCTCCTCTCTAGACCATGGACCCCAGGAGGCCCCTTGCCTCGCAGAATGAGCATGTGCAGAGGGCACCAGGACGCTGGTGAAAGAAAGGGCTGGACTCCCTCCAAGGTGCGAGCTGCCTACTTTGATTTCAGTCTCGAAGCAGATACTTAGTAGATTCCAACTGTGTACATGGTGGAGTGCTCAGTGTGGCGGGGAGGAGAGAGAAGCACAGGCTTCCCCTGGGACTGGGGAGGGGGCTGATGCCCTGCAGTCATGAAGACGAGCCCCGCCCCTCCACCCTCTCCCCCTTCCTCCTCCCCCCTCTCCATCTTTCATTCATACCTTCCTCCAGTTTAGTCTGGTGGCATGTCTGTTCCTATAGCCCCTTCCTCTCCTAAAAACCTTCCATCCTGCCTTTTGTTTGTGATGAGGACCTTCCTCCACCCCCAACCATCCTTGGCTCCCCACTACCTCTGTATTAAAATCCTACCTCCAGACCTGGCCTTCAGGACCCTCCATCACTCTCCCCAGCCGGTCCCTTTCACTCTGACCCATCTCTCTCACTCTCATCCTTCCCTCAGACTCAAAGATGAGTGTTCTCCAAGCTCACCCTGCTTACACTGTCACAGGTCCTTCCAGTGCCTTCTCCCCACTTTGAAAGCCTGTCTCAGACGCCCCCTCCCCAGACCACCTTCTGATCCCTCAGCTAACAGTCAGTTCTCATTTCCTTTGCCACCGTGGTGTCGCATCTGCCTTGCCCTGATGGGTCCTCTTAACGTGACTTTGCTGAAGCAGACCCTCAGCATCCCATCTCTTGGCACCTCCTGGGTACAAGTCTGCAATGCACTTCTGAATTGAGTAAACGAATGAGAGAACCCACAGACCAGTCTTTGCCCTTGGTAGTTTACCTGGAGCAGAAGAGGGGATGCCAGTTCAGCACACATTAGTGGGTGCCAGGTGCACACCAGGCACTGGACGTGCAGTCATGGGCAGAATCAGCCTGGACTCCTGCTCTCCTGAGGGTTCCAGGCATCTGAGCACGCTGGGATCCTGGGACCACAGAGTGCACCACGGTTCAGGAGAGCCTCCCGAATCAGGGTCGAGCGGTGTCTGATGGGAACCTGGGTGGCCCAGGCCTGGTGGACGTGAGCGAAGAGATGTCTTGGCGGGGATGGTTCGGGGATTCTTGTGTGAAAGGCAGGTGATCACAGGCTTCCAAAGCCCCTTGCCCCTGGGGCCTCTGGGCAGGAGGAAAGGCTCCCCACCTGGCGTGTCCTCATGGGACTCCCCTTTTGCAGCTGCTCACCAAAGATGTGAAGCAGAGGCTGGGCTGCCAGGAGGAAGGGGCTGCGGAGGTCAAGAGACACCCCTTCTTCAGGAACATGAATTTCAAGCGCTTAGAGGCCGGGATGTTGGATCCCCCCTTTATTCCAGATGTGAGTAGCTCCCCAGCCTGAACTGAGCCTGTGCACTGGTTTACGACCTTCGACTTTGCTAAATATCTGTGAGGGGCCCTGGACCAGGGGCTGAGACCCATGGGCAGGGGGTTGGCTCCCATCTGCCAGTAGCAGAGCATCGCCTGGTCTGGGGAGGTCTCTCTGCACCCATCCTAGCCTCATCACCTCTAAAGTTTTCATTTCCAGATTCCCAGGCTCCTAGAGCCCCTGGGAGCCCTCCCCCACCTACCTTGAACTCCCAGAGGGCAGGGCCCAGGTTGTCTCTGTGATCCCTGAACTGCAGCCCCAGAGCATGTTTGGTGGACAAGTGAGATGAAAGAGATCAGAGGAGTTACAGCATCAGGCCCGCAGCAGCATGGCAGCCTCATGTCCCAGTGCCTCGACTGTCCCCATTTTGCAGGCGAGGAAACTAAGGCCTTCAGGGGTCATGTGACTTTCCCAAAGTGCCTAAGCACCACAGCTGGGACCCCAGCCCAGGGCTGTGTGTGGCAGACAAGCCTGCATGCTGTCCCACCAGCCCTGACTGGCCTCTGATGTGGGAAGGGCCAGAATGGTCCTGGAGACTCCCCGTCACAGCCTGTGTGGGTCAGTGATGGCAGGAAGGGGCCTTGAGTTCTCTTCACCCCAACTGGGGGCCTCTTGGTCCCGCTGAGCCAGGGCAGCGCAGGTTCCCAGGGCAGGGGGGAGCCCCTGGGAGACCACCCCTGCCCCTCCGCCCTGCCTCCCAGTCCCCATTCAGATCCCTCCCTCCCCAGCCCCGGGCCGTGTACTGCAAGGACGTGTTGGACATCGAGCAGTTCTCCACCGTGAAGGGCGTCAACCTGGACCACACGGACGACGACTTCTACTCCAAGTTCTCCACGGGCTCTGTGCCCATCCCGTGGCAAAGCGAGGTGAGCACGGTGGGGTCCTCGGCTTCACCCCAAAGTGGGGGCGGGGCTGCTCCAAGGGCAGAAAGGGACGACGAGGCGCGGGAGTGTCCCGGTGGGTGAACTGGAGTGGTGGCATGGTGCGGGGTCAGGAGCTGGCCCGGCAGGGAGAGGAGGCCTGTCCAGATGACTCTGGAGAAGCGTGGCTGGGAAACGGGCAGCAGCTGGCGACCCGAGGCAGGTGATGGAGTCAGGGTGGACTGAGGACTGAAGATGGAGCAGGAGGCAAAACTGCATCCCTCCTTTGGGGATCTTAGTGGAGGGTGAGCCAGCAAAGTGCTCCCATTACCACACTGCACACTGGGGGGTGGAGCCCAGTCTGAGCTGGTTCACGTGAGATAGAGATGATGGGGAGGTCGGCCGCAGCCCTGGAGTGGGACAGTGCAAAGCCCTGGGGTGAAGGAGGAGCTGAGGGCGGCTGGAAGATGAGCGCCTCCATCCCACCCTCCGTGGCCGGCTTCTGTCTTCTGAGTGAGGACGGCTCACCAGGCGGTCTGGGAGAGGCAGTGGGCAGGCGGGGAGCTGCTGGGGTCTCAGCCCGGGCAAGTGGAGGGTCTGGCAGGACCAGGCTCAGGACCGTGTTGCCCACGGCCAGGGTGATGGGCTGCCTGTCCCCCTGGGATGACCTGGATAACCCCTCGCCCGCCTGTGTTTTGACCGCTTCTCTAGATGATAGAAACAGAGTGCTTTAAGGAGCTGAACGTGTTCGGACCCCACGGTACCCTCTCACCGGACCTGAACCGAAGCCACCCTCCGGAACCGCCAAAGAAAGGGCTGCTCCAGAGGCTCTTCAAGCGTCAGGTGAGACCCTCGCCTCCCAGCCCACCCTGGATGCCCTGGTCTCAGCTCCGGGAACCCAGGCCTGACCCTTCCATTGGACTGAGACCAACTTGCGGGCTGGGGAGACGGGGGGCTGCAGCTGCAGCCTGGAAGGACAGGCAACCTGTGCGAAGTGCCCTGAAACCCACTGGTTGATGGGGTCCCCAGAGCGGAGGGGCAAACCCACAGTTCACCCTTGGTCAGGGCTCCTCAGCCTCAGCGCTATTGGTGCGTGGGATTTACCATCTTCCTCAGCGCTCTTGGTGCGTTGGGTTTATTCCTTGCTGCAGGGGCTGTCCTGTGCCTTCAGGGTTTAGCAGCACCCCTGGCCTCCAGCCAGTAGATGGCAGTAGCATCCATTCCCACAGGTCGGTCAAAAATGTCCCCAGGGTCTGGGGACAAAATGCCCCTGGTTGAGAGTCTTTGTAAAGGCGACACCAGTTATGCATGCAAAGATTTGACAAAGAACAGGCGTACCTGGTGTTGGAGAGGCGGTCCCCACGGAACCTCGGGGCTCCTGAGGAGGGGCCATGTAGTTTCGCTCAGGAAAAGGTATTCTTCTCTCGAGCCTGGTCTTGGATCAAAGGTTGCTGGGGCCAAATGGGAGAAATGTCCCAGGCAGCACCAGGCAGGCCTTCGAGAGAGACCCCTACCCTCATCCCTGCCACCAAGAAGGGGTTAGCCACCATAGCGCCCCCTCCTGGCCTGGCCCTTTAAGACGGCGTGGCCCCATCCCCCGGCCTGCGAGGCCCCTGGTTCCTTACTCTCCTCTCTCCTAGCCCGCAGGAGCAGCCCCTCTCCCCAGGGGGATGAAGAGATGAAGGCAGGTGCAGCTCTGTCCCCAGACCCTCAGCGTCTCACCTCCCTCCCGCTTAAATTACAGGGAAGAGGTGGCTGTTTGTGGCACTCCACCATGGGCCAGGCCCTGCGCTGAGTGCTTTTTGAAGGCGTCTCTTATTTAATCTTCATAAAAGCGCAGGCCTCCATTCAGCTATTCATTCCACCAGTATGTGTTGAGAACCTACTCATGCCAGACTGTTACCTGAGGACTTAAGATGCAGCAGCAGGCAAAACCGCATCCCTCCTTTGGGCACCTTAACGGAGGGTGAGCCCTGGAAGTGCTCCCATCACCCCATTTCACAGATGAGGAAACTGAGGCTGAGAGGGGTTAGGGAACTTGCTCAAGGTCACACAGCCCGTGAGTCCATGCAGAGGATCTGGGATAACAGGGTGGGGAGCATGGATCTGGCAGAATCCAGAGAGAAGATGCGGATTGAGGGCCCAAGTTTGCAGTTTTATCTAGAAACTTCATGAGAGTTCACCCTCTATGCCACAAACACACTCATCTCCGCCTACTATAAAAATATAATTTTCAGATGCCTCCATCAAGTAAAATTGAAATTCCAGACAGAAATGACCTCCATCTCTGACATGGACGAGCGCCCCAGGACAGCCCCAGATTCTGGGACAGGCATTTGCTATGGAAGCTCACAGTCTGGGTTCAAATCCAGCCCTAACCCCTTCCTGGCTGGGTGGTAGCTCACTGATCCTCTCCCAGCCTCTGTTTGCCCACCGGAAAATGCAGGGTGGAGATGCGCGCTGCCTGGGGTGGGAAGAGGACTTAGTGCAGTGGAGACCAGTGGCCTCAACACATGCCCAACAGCACCACCAACCGCGGGCGCAGACGCCGGGAACTGTCTTCTCCTGGGAGGGGATGCTGAGAGACTGCCGGGGTACTAAGGATGAGCAGCTCATGGTTCCGGAGCCGGGCACCCAAGCGAGCCCTTTGTATACACAGCCTTGTTTCCTTTTTCCAACAGCCCCGGGCACAAGTGGCTCCTACCCCACCTTACAAAGGCTAGGCAACCAAGGGAGTCAGACACTGGCTCAAGGTCACTCAGCCAAGAAGTGGCACATTTAGGGTGTGAACTGGCAGCCTAACTCCCGGCCAGCAGGTCTAACCATGTAGATATTAATATAGAGAGACCGCCTCCTCCCTGCCTTGGGCTTCTGTGAATTCCATAGCTTCTCCCAGGCACCAGGAGGAGCCCTCCACCCGCAGGGTGGTCTGTGGACCTAGGCCTGCGGGGGGAAACAGAAGGCAGCAGGAAACAAGAGGGAGGGCTGGTCACCCGAGCCCCTCTCCGGCTCAGGTTCCGAGGCCCCTGTGAGGCGAGGGCCCCAGGGCCTGACCCTGCAATGACTGACTTGCTCTTTCTCCCTCTCTCCTCTCTGCTCACCCCCCCTCCCAGCATCAGAACAATTCCAAGAGTTCACCCAATTCCAAGACCAGTTTTAACCACCACATCAATTCAAACCACGTGAGTTCAAACTCCACCGGAAGCAGCTAGTTGCAGCTCTGGCCTGAAGTCCACGGTGGGACCAGCCTGGACCCTTCTTCTTAGAAGCAGAATTGCAACCGGAGGAGCTCCCACCCTGGCGGGCGGGCGGGGAAGCCCTCCAGGAGCCGGGGAAGGAGGCCGCCCACCCCTGAGATGGGGAGCCTCCCAGTTCCTCAAAGAGATTTCCACTCAGGTCTGTGTTTGGAGGCGGCCCTCGAGCCGAGATGGATTGGACGTGTCTCTGGCGAACACTGCAATAGAAATCCAGTCGGATACAACTTGCACGTATTTTAATAGCATCCTAATAACTAGAACTGAATTTTGTCTTTATTATTTTTAAAGAAAAGTTTTGTAAATTTCTCTATTGTCTCAGTTTACATTTTGTATATTTGTATTTAAAAGAAAGTCAGACTTTGAGGGTGTATATTTTCTGTGCAGCCACTGTTAAACCATGTGTTTTAAGACATTTTAGAGGGGGGTTGGTGGGTACACAGCCTTGTTTCCTTTTTCCAACAGCCCCGGGCACAAGTGGCTCCTACCCCACCTTACAAAGGCTAGGCAACCAAGGGAGTCAGACACTGGCTCAAGGTCACTCAGCCAAGAAGTGGCACATTTAGGGTGTGAACTGGCAGCCTAACTCCCGGCCAGCAGGTCTAACCATGTAGATATTAATATAGAGAGACCGCCTCCTCCCTGCCTTGGGCTTCTGTGAATTCCATAGCTTCTCCCAGGCACCAGGAGGAGCCCTCCACCCGCAGGGTGGTCTGTGGACCTAGGCCTGCGGGGGGAAACAAAGGCAGCAGGAAACAAGAGGGAGGGCTGGTCACCCGAGCCCCTCTCCGGCTCAGGTTCCGAGGCCCCTGTGAGGCGAGGGCCCCAGGGCCTGACCCTGCAATGACTGACTTGCTCTTTCTCCCTCTCTCCTCTCTGCTCACCCCCCCTCCCAGCATCAGAACAATTCCAAGAGTTCACCCAATTCCAAGACCAGTTTTAACCACCACATCAATTCAAACCACGTGAGTTCAAACTCCACCGGAAGCAGCTAGTTGCAGCTCTGGCCTGAAGTCCACGGTGGGACCAGCCTGGACCCTTCTTCTTAGAAGCAGAATTGCAACCGGAGGAGCTCCCACCCTGGCGGGCGGGCGGGGAAGCCCTCCAGGAGCCGGGGAAGGAGGCCGCCCACCCCTGAGATGGGGAGCCTCCCAGTTCCTCAAAGAGATTTCCACTCAGGTCTGTGTTTGGAGGCGGCCCTCGAGCCGAGATGGATTGGACGTGTCTCTGGCGAACACTGCAATAGAAATCCAGTCGGATACAACTTGCACGTATTTTAATAGCATCCTAATAACTAGAACTGAATTTTGTCTTTATTATTTTTAAAGAAAAGTTTTGTAAATTTCTCTATTGTCTCAGTTTACATTTTGTATATTTGTATTTAAAAGAAAGTCAGACTTTGAGGGTGTATATTTTCTGTGCAGCCACTGTTAAACCATGTGTTTTAAGACATTTTAGAGGGGGGTTGGTGGGAGGGGGGGATTTACAACAGCAATGAAAAATGTGACTCAAGACTTCCAGAGCCTCAAATGAGAAAATGTTTTTATTAAATGTAGAAAATGATCCACACTTCACCTTTAAAGGATTGGTTGTATCCATCTCTATAAGCTTTTCCTCCATTGGCACCCTCGTTCTGTTGGCTTGTAACCATCTGAATTAAATGCCCAAAGGCACACTGGGACATCACCCCCAGCCAGAATATCTTCCACTGGGTGCGTGGAGTCACTTGAGCTCTGCTCCATCACAACATGCAGTTTCCCTTTGGGAGCGCTTGACGCCATCGTTGCTTCAGGCTCGGCCTCCTCTTCCTTCTGAAAGGCGGCCACTGAGCGGAGAGTCTTCAGCACAATGGTGTCTAGGCCTCTTTCTTTCTGAGCAGGTTCTGACTGCCGGAGCCAGTATGTTTTCAAGAGTCTTGCCTTTAGGGATTACTTTAGTCTATTTTAAAGAGACACATAGGAAAGATAGTCATGGAACCCCAAGAGTCCCAAGCCCTTCCGGCCCATGGAAGCATCAGGGGGCAGAGGTCTTGGGTTTGTAGAGGGGAGAGTGGTTTGCCCAGGGCCTCCAGGCATATCCCTTGAGTATACGGATCAAAGGTCTTGAGAGCTTCGAGGGGCCCAGGTGTGACATGGATGGATGGATGGATGTGGTTGGTTCTCCAAGCAAGTGGGAGAGGATGGGCCACCAAAGAAGCTCAGGACTCACCATCCCTTCTGGGCGAGGGAGGGCAGAGGCGCATATTGACTGGGTATCTCAAATCTCCAGGCACAAGCAGCCCCAGGAGGACTTGGTGGCTTTGCCAGCCCAGGGCCTCTAAAGGGCCCTTTGAGCATGGCCGTCCAGCCCCAGGTTGCCTCCGGCCTTCCCCTGCTGCCTTCACAAGATGACAAGGAGCAAATCTGCCTTTGCCTCCCCTCTCGGATGGGGTGAAAGGTCAACATCCCATGCTCCGCTGCCTGCCCAGTTGGCCTCGGTCAGACCAGGTCTCAGCCACCAGGCAGTCACCTGGGTTTCTCCCACCGTGGGCCCTGTACTTCCTTTTGCAACATCTCCCATCAAAATACAGATTCCAGGCTCCACCCCAAACCCACAGAACGGGGTTCTCTGGGAGTAGGTCCAGGAACCAGCTTCTTCAGAAAGCTTGCCAGGTCATTTTGCTGCGCCCCAGAGTGTGAGAACCACTGCCTCAGGCCACCCATAGGGCTTCCGATTCTCCCAAACGTAACTTCTCTAGGCGACCAGGCAGCTTTGGAGCCTGAGGTTTCAGGAAGAGAGGGAAGCCCATGTGTCAGCCTGGTGTGCAGGTCCCGTGCTCCTTCCCCAAACCTTGCCACTGGGTCTGGGCGCTAGACAGGCGCCCAACCTTTGCAACTGACCATTTTGAGACCATTTTACAAGCAAAGAGGAGCCAGGAAACAGCTGAGCTTCCCTCAGATCCCTTTAATACAGTATTATTTTCTTCAAGACCAGCTCCTGTCTCCAAGGCTGCTTCCCTTCACTTTCCTGGGCTGAGTACAAGATGAATAAAAACAGCCACACTGAATTTTTGCTGAGGAAGTGGAGCTCTTTGACCAGTATTTTAATATCCTCGAGCTCGGACTGACCTTCCTTTCTTAAGGAAAGAGGGACAGTCATCCCGCTGGGACAGTCAGCAGCCCACGCCACCACCCTCCTGTCCAGAAGTTTCATTCATTTTGCCGCATTCACAGCGACCCAAGCTTTTCCAAATCGACTGGTGTGCAGAAGTCCGTCTCTTTGCCCCTCAAAGCCAATGCACTGTCGGTTTGCATGAAGCATCCTCAAGGAGCAAGAAAGAAAACACGAATCAGTGTGTTTCTCCGTTGTGAGAGCAGAGATGCTGAAAGCACAGAGCTCTGAGTGGCTCTTAGAATCACAGGCGTCTTCCTTCACAGTCACTACCTGCCCCCAAACGCCCAGAGGACACAGTCAGACTCACTGGCCTTGGCAATCCTGCTCTTCCTTAGGCCCATCGCTCTGTACAGAGAAGGGGTATCTTCATTTAGAATAGTGCCTGAAAGTCAGCCCCCTCCCCTCGGGGTACCCACAGGTCCTGCCCTGGATGCCCCGACCCTGCACCAACCTCCCCCACCCCGACAGGCATCTACTCTGGCTAGTTTTCTATAGCTGCATTTTTTAAAAAGATTTCTTTTCAATTAAGAAGAAAACGTCCTATCACCTACCTGTCCAGGATGAGGCATATTTGGACAGTGAGTGAATTTAAATCTTTTTACTGCTTTGGAGCTCTTCATGGAAGAGCCTTTCTTCCTCCAAGTCGTGATGTTCTTCTCACCAGACCTTCGCTCTCTTTGTGCCTTTGACGTGAGACGCAGGGTCTCGCAAAAGCGTATCTGCTTCCACTTTTCAGGAGACAAGCCGCTGTCCCTGGTGGGATGGGGGTGATCTCTCTGCCATGATCACCATGACCCAGGAGTGTTTCTCGAGCCCCTGGAGGGGGAGTTCTCCCGTAATATCGCTCTTAAGATCACAAAGCCCTAACCCTGCCTTCCTGGAGGATGGCACCACCTTCCACAACAGCTCATCCTCTGATCTTTCTAGGCTGGATCATCACTTTGAAAACCACGAGGCTTCTTGCAAAGGCAGCTGGCTGGCACGGTAGCAAGTGTTACTCTGTCTTGAGCAGCTCCAAGAGGGCTTCTTTCCTGAAATGCACTGCTCTTAGCAAAGGGGAGCCTCCGTCTCAGAGGCCATGCTCCCCAGAAGCTCGCAGTGGGGTCTAGTGTGTGCACGCTTCTCAGGCAGCCCATGGGGGCAAATGGCAGTGAGTTCTGAGATCACGTGTGGGGATGCAGCCTTGGCATCCAAGGCACAGGTGGGATGTGGCCACCTGCCCCTAAACCTAGCAAGCCTGGATGATGTTGAGGGCCTGCCCTCCGAGAGGCAGGTGGTGTCCATGCTATCCCAAGGTGCCCAGCTCACCGTGGAGGCTCCGCATCTCTTCACACTCGGTCCTCCCCTGTCCCTCAAAGTTTTCCCACTAACTTTCTCATGCAAACTGCTGGCCCAGACCTCAATACAGAGGGAGCCCCGCAGCCCCCTGAACTTGGCACCCTAGGCCTCAGCAATGGGGAACAGCTGTCCCCAGAGATGAAGAGGGGACGCCAGTCGGGGTGATGCTGGGCTCGCCTCTCGATTTGCTGTGAGCTTGTGTACCTGGGGGCAACCCCTCTGGTCGTCTCCTGTTCTCTAGCTCCACACGCAGAAGTAGGGCCTCCTAACATTTTAGCCTCTGTACAGAAAGTACGTGAAATCTTTATGCATCTCCAAGCACAGGGCTGTGAGTCACGAATGGGAGAGAGAGAGCTCACGTCTCTGATCACAACAGACCGAGACGTTGACACTTCGTACCCCGAGACCCCTTCTGTACCTACAACCAACCAGCCCAGCTTTTCAAGCTCCAGCAGGTGTGGGTGCTCATCACATCTACCTTGAAAGGCTTGTGCTGTGGACAGTGGCTAAAACTTTTGAAATGCTAGCTCTCCTTCAGAGGGAAAGACACACCCCAAAAGAAGAATCTAGACGTCTTGCTCTGGTGCATCACTAAGTTTTTTTTTTTGTAATAGATCAGAAGCAAGTGTTCTCAATTAGAAGAGCTTCGTGGCTGTTGGTAGTGCAAAAATAAAATCCTAGTATCCAAAGTTTTTATTTTTTTTTCAGGGAAATTTTAACATTGATGAATAAAAATAGTTCCATTTTGGAGGTCGTTCCTGAAGATACCGGCTTTTGTTCTCCTGCTGCTCTGAATCTTTGTATGTTTCCTCGAATATGTCACAGTGCTGCTGTATCTAGATCGAACCACTGTTGTTGTTTTTTTAAGAGAAATAAATTCATTAATGAAAACACGGCTGCATTCTTTCCTTCTGAGCTGTTCTGTTCCTTCCGCCAAAGCCAGCTGCCCCCAAGATGCCAGGGCCTGCTGCTTCGGTCTGTGAGTTAAATTTTCATCAAGTGGATGGATCAGCCCCACCCAAGGCTGGCCCTGTACTGACCATCCGACCTGACTACAGCTAGCCCCACTCCAGGGGGCAGGGCCTAAGGAGCTCTTTCTAGGCTATTTGCCTTCTGATCCCAAACCCAACAGATGGCTCCAGAGTGTTCCTCCCACATGATACCAGGCAGGATGGAGGGAGCAGGCCTGAGTCAGTGCCTGCACTCCAGCGTCGGATGAGGCACCTCCCCTGGCAGGTTTTATTAAAACCCGACAGAGGCCACAACTCAGAGGTGGGCTCTGCAGACAGGGCCTCTTCTGGGCTTTCAGCCTTCACAGAGCCGCACGTTAGAACTGGTCCCCAGCATAGCAGGATGGCCTTTGTGCCTCTGAACCCAGAGTCCCAGTCTAGGCCTCGAGACCCCTCAGTCTCCCTCTCCACCTGCTTGGCCGAGTAGGACAATGAGCAGGATTTGGGGTGCTAAGTGGGCTTCCCTGGAAGCTCAGCTAGTAAAGAATCCACCTGCAATGCAGGAGACCCCAGCTCGATTCCTGGGTCAGGAAGATAGCTGGAGAAGGGATAGGATACCCACCCCGGTATTCTTGGGCTTCCCTGGTGACCCAGCTGGTAAAGAATCTACCTGCAAAGTGGGAGATCTGGGTTTGATCCCTGGGTTGGGAAGATCCCCTGAAGAAGGGAACAGCTACCCACTCCAGTATTCTGGCCTGGAGAATTCCACGGACTGTATAGTCCATGTGACCGCAGAATTGAACAGGACCGAGTGACCTTTACTTTGGGTGCTAACAACTCTTTACTAACCGTCAGTAGGACCATGAGTGGCCACTTATCACTGAGCCTCAGTGGCTTCATGTGTAAAATGGAATAACACCTGCCAGGAGCAGAGGGTGGAGTGGAGGACTCCTGAAAGATTCAGGAGGACCCTGTGATGCTCAGAGCAGAGGCCTCTGTCCTGGAGGACACAGCCACCCTGGCTGTCTTTGGTCCTGGAACAGGGTGGGGGTCCTAGACCCACACACATCAGCCCCTCACAGCCCCAAGGGGAGCTGGTTTCAGCCCCAGCACCTGGCGAGGGAGGCCCTGAGCTGGGAGTCAAGGCTTGAGCCGCCTGCCTCGCAGGGACAGGAGGCATCAGTCATGTCCTCCGGCTCCTGGAGCAGGGTCTGGTGAGCAATAGGGATGGGGAGGGGAGGGGAACCTGGTGGGCTGAGGCGACCTCACCTGGAGAGAAAGGAGAGGAGGGAGCGCGCTGAGACTCTGAACAGGGGTCCATCACGGGGGTGGGGAGCCCCTGCCTCACCTGCCAGGGGCTAGTCTCTTGGTGCCCTCAGCATTTTCTCTGGGACCCTCTCCCGCCATCCATGAACCCTCCTATCTGAGCTGGCCCCGCAGGCAGACAGAGGGCCCAAGGGGGAAACTCCAGCCTCAGGCCCCAGCCGCCCCTACCACCCACACCCTCTGCCCAGTGACTTGAGCGCTTCCCGGGTAGACGGGGCGAGCCGGGGGGCAGGCGGTGTCTCTCAGCCCCCTCCCTCACTCCAGACAGCCATGGATTTGCTAAGTGTCCTCGTGACTTTTGCCAAAATTTCCTCCAACTAGTCCATTTCCAGGCTCCAAGTGGACACCCCAGGCACTTAGGAGCTTCAGGCTGCTATCCTCTGGAACAGAGTTCCCCGCAGGCAGACAGAGGGCCCGAGGGGGAAACTCCAGCCTCAGGCCCCAGCCGCCCCTACCACCCACACCCTCTGCCCAGTGACTTGAGCGCTTCCCGGGTAGACGAGGCGAGCCGGGGGGCAGGCGGTGTCTCTCAGCCCCCTCCCTCACTCCAGACAGCCATGGATTTGCTAAGTGTCCTCGTGACTTTTGCCAAAATTTCCTCCAACTAGTCCATTTCCAGGCTCCAAGTGGACACCCCAGGCACTTAGGAGCTTCAGGCTGCTATCCTCTGGAACAGAGTCTGCAGGGTCACTGAGCCAACGACCCTGGAGACGGTACAGAGGAAGGAGAGCAAAGCCCTCGGGCACAGGCGCTCAGGCGGCAGCAGCCAGGACTCCTGGCACCACTTTGCCCAGCTGTCCCTCAAGCCAAACACTGCCTGGATGGGGTCTGCTGTGGGTAGGGGCAGAGAGACCACAAGGAGGAGGCCCGTTCGCTTGGCTAGATGCTGAGCGCTTGCCCTACTCAGTCAAAACTCAGACAAAGCCTCTGCCCTCTCAGCTTCATTCCAGGGGCCATCAGTCCCCTACTCCATAGATAAAAACCAGGGGGACTCAGGCCAGTGCCTCTCACCTGAGGGAGCACAGCCTTACCTGAGCTCTCTGTAAACCACAGACTCTGATTTACCAGGCCTGGGTCAGGGTCTGCCTGCCTAACAAGCTCCCAGGAGAAGCTTCCGGCCCACGGGTGACCGTTGAGAAGAGAACTTCAAACTGGAACGTCAGGCCAAGGTCTATAGTCAAGCCAGGGCCTACGCTCCCACCAGTGTCCCCTCAGGCCCTGCACTTGGAGGCATCGATGTCTTAGGGAGACTCGAGCATGTTTGCCCTGCCCTAAGTGGGGCTCACACTAGTGTTTCTCAAGGTCTGGTCCCTGGGAGCTCAGGCAAACTCTCACTGGCCCCGACCCAGGCCCACTGAGTCAGAAACTCTGGGTGGGACCTGGTAACAGGCCATCCAAGTGATTTAGGACACACTCAAGTTTGAGGGCCACTGATTTACAAAGTGCTTTCATATCCCTGAAATCTCGCTGAAGCCCAGGGTCTCCCTGTGGACAGCTTGTTAAGCGGGACATCCTGGGTGAGGCTTGCACGTATAAAAATGGAGACAGTGCACGTGGGCTGACTGCCTTGGTTCTCCAAAAATGGGCAGTGTGTTATCGTCTTGCTTTATATTTTAAAAAATGAAAGGATAAGCCAAAAACTTAAAGAAAAAAATTACCTAAAGGGAGAGGTATGGGGGATGGGGTGGGGAAACAGGTAATAACAGCCAGGCCTCTCTGAAAGTGCCTGTCTTGTAGACTTGACTTAGAAAGCCAGAGCTCAAATATAAAATAAGTCTGGAGTTAGTGAGGGGAGATTTTTGTCCAAAAGGGTTCTTGTAAAGGAGGAAAGACGGGGTCATTGCAACAGAGGGACGGACGGTATCTCAGAAGAAAGGCTGCTTTGCCTCTGAGGCCTGCAAGGGCTCAGGTTTTGGGTATAAAGGAGGTTTTCATTTAGGAGGGGAGTAAACAAGCCTCTTCTCACTCCACTTCCCCACCCTCGTTCTTTCTAGAAGAGGATGCTTTACCCAGAGTCCAGCGTACTCTCCAAGGGGCTGCATGCTGGCTCGGGCTGAGGGTGGGCCAGAGTTCAGGATCTGGAGGAAGGAGAGGAACAATCAAAGCTGGGCTGACAAGCGTTTTGCTCTGATGGCCAGTAAGGACCAACATTCCAGCTATGGTTTAGGAGGCAGAGACGGGAACTTGGAGGGTCTGTGTGTGGCCTTGTCCTTTATAAACAGTGGGGGCATCCATGGGTCATACCTATGTCATATGGAAAAGAAGCTTCTTTGTAGTGAGATATTTTGGGTTTTTTTGTTTTCAGAATGCAAAAGGGTGAGGAGTATTCCTTTAAAGGCACTGTTTTTCAAGAGCACAGGGCTCAGGTAAAATTAAACACTGTCACCTGTAAATGCTTTAGATGACTGTAAAACAAAACTAATATTTCTTTTAAAAGCATTCGCTAACAGTAAGAATGGACATGTAACACAGACTGGTTCCAAATCAGGAAAGGAGTACGTCAAGGTTGTATATTGTCACCCTGCTTATTTAATTTCTAAGCAGAGTACATCATGTGAAATGCTGGGGTGAATGAAGCACAAGCTGGAATCAAGATTGCTGGGAGAAATATCAGTGACCTCAGATATGCAGATGACACCACCCTTATGGCAGAAAGCGAAGAACTAAAGAGCCTCCTGATGAAAGTAAAAGAGGAGAGTGAAAAAGTTGGCTTAAAACCCAACATTCATAAAGCTAAGATCATAGCATTTGGTCCCATCATTTCATGGCAAATAGGTGGAGAAACAATGAAAAGAGTGACAGACTTTATTTTGGGGGGCTCCCAAATCTCTGCAGATGGTGACTGAAGCCATAAAATTAAAAAACACTTGTTCCTTGGAAGAAAAGCTATTGCCAACCTAGACAGCATATTAAAAAGCAGACACATTACTTTGCCATCAAAAGTCCGTCTAGTCAAGGCTATGGTTTTTCCAGGTGTAACGTATGGATGTGAAGGTTGGACTATAAAGAAAGCTGAGTGGCAAAGAATTGATGTTTTTAAACCATGGTGCTGGAGAAGACTCTTGAGAGTCCCTTAGACAGCTAGGAGATCCAACTAGTCCATCCTAAAGGAAATTAGTCCTGAATATTCATTGGAAGGACTGATGCTGAAGCTGAAACTCCAGTACTTTGGCCACCTGATGGGAAGAACTGACTCATTTGAAAAGACCCTGCTGGGAAAAATTGAAGGTGGGAGGAGAAGGGGATGACAGAGGATGAGATGGTTGGATGGCATCACCAACTCAATGGACACAAGTCTGAGTAAACTCCGGGAGTTCGTGATGGACAGGGAGGCCTGGCGTGGTGCAGTCCATGGAGTCGCAGAGTTGGACATGACTGAGCGACTGAACTGAAAGATCAAAAGACAAAATAAACCTATCTGGGTATGCAGTTGGTGGTACAATCACACAGAACATTCCCGGGTGACTTTGAAACTGAGCAGGGCCCCGTGGGGCTCTCCCAGCTCTAAAATCCCCTCCGTGTCCCCTGTTTGTAGAAAAAGATGCCTAGACCTTCCCCTAGTTCCAAAGACCAGGCTCAGGCAGTTAAGAGGACAGAATCATAGGAGTTTAGTTCTCCTAAAGGGATGAAGATAACAGTCTAGAATATATTTGAGTTGTTTTCCAAAAACTAAGACTCCCCCCCAGGTGGAGGATGGTGTCTACACCTGGCCACAAGCGCATAGACCCCACACTGGCTGGAACCAGAAGGATGAGATTCAGGGACGTCACCCAGTTACCTCACCACCAACCAATCAGAAGAAAGTCCCACTCCCTACAGTCATCACTCCAAGATTTGCTTTTCCCCAAAAGCCCTCAGGGAATTGGAGTTTCCTGAGCACGAGCTGCCAAAGAGAACATCTCTTTGGCCCCGAAATAAACCATTCTCTGTTCTAAACTCCAACGTTTTGGTTGTTTGTCCTCTCAGTCCTGAGCATGAATGAAAATTTTCTAGCGACATTTTCCAACCAGCTTATACACGGTCAGGAGTGTCTGCCCCCCACCCCATCATATAAGCAAGTGCTTAGCTCCCGTCTCTCCCCAGATTTCAAGTTAGTTGCTTGTCCTGCAGCCTCAGTTCTCTGACGGGTTTAAGAAAAGTTGCTGTTTGCAGTTAACCCAGCTCGTCTCCTGTCACAGGTGTGAATTATACTGTGTCTTGCTCTCCGCAGCTCTTCAGTGAGGCTGGAAAATACTCTGAAGGCTCTAGTGTGTCAAATCCAGACAGTGGGTCATGCTCCCTCGCAGGAATGCGGGCTGGGTTTCTCTCCCAGCCTTTGCAGTCAGGAGCGGTTCCAACGGTGACACCAGACCCCACTGAAAACTTGACCAAGGAAGAGCAGAGAGGGGCTGGGCCACAGAGGGCAGTTCTGAAGTGCCTCTGGGCTCCAGAAGATTCCTGAGCCAGACAGAGATGCTGGGTGTGCCAGGCCAGGGAGGAGAGTGGCCCCTTTCACTAGTGACCCCCGGGGTGGAGAAGAGGGAGAAGGTCTTTCTGTCTCAACACCTGCTTCCTTCTAATTCATTCTCAAAAAGCAGCCAGAGAGAGCTTTGAGCTTAGTTAGAAAGAACTCCTCTCATCAGCTTCCCCTTATAATTGTGACTTGAGGAATAAGCAGGCCTTCCCCCCACAGCCAGGGTTTGCCCCAAAGTGAAGACTCACACGTCCTTACACAGGCTGCGTACAGAAATGGGGTGGGAGGGACAGGGGATGCCACGGACAAATTAACCAGCTGCCAGTAGAGAAAAAACTCTCGTTTCCAAATTCCTGCCAGAGCCTGTGTATCCGGCAGGGCCCTCCAGTGTGAGGGCTGCCGTGGGCCTCTGTCCTGCTCGCTCCACCTGTGGCTCCCTGCCCTCCGTCTGGGAGCTGGAGAAAGAGGCAGAGGCTGCTGGACATCATTGCGTCGGGACTTAACCAAGGGCAGAGCAGTCTGGGTGCTTGACGTTTGCAGGGAAAGAACAAGCAGCCAAGACATCAGGCCCTCTCACCCCGAGTCCTGCAAATAGTGAGTCGCCCGCTGACCTAACAGCTGAGATCACGTACAGCGCTGCACACGCAGGTCACGGTGCGCTGGCCGGGCCACAGGCCGCGTTTGCTCTGCCTGCCTATATAAGCGTCACCTGAGACCCTCTCGACAACGCACCAGCTGTGTTAGAGAATAAGCATGTCTGCAGTTCCTAAGGCTCCTCGAATCTTCTTCCAGCTTCCCTGCTGATGTCTTGCCCAACCTGGGTTCAGCAAACAATGTGAACAGCGAGAAGGCTGGCACAGTGGGCAGTGAGACAGAGCGAGACAACGTTGTATCACAACGTCCCCTTCCTGGTTATAGACGCAGGGTGCCTGGCTGTGAGGATAAGAGTGCCTGGCTGTGAGTATCAGGGTGTCTGGCTGCTGCGAGATGGGGGAGTGGCTGTAAATAACAGGTCACTAGCAGAATGGGGAGGCCATTTGAGATGGCTGTTCTGGGGCGCCCCTGGTGGCTCAGTGGTGAAGAATCTGCCTGCCTGTGCACGAGACGTGGGTTCGATCCCTGGTCCAGGAGGATCCTACCACATACTGGGGAGCACCTGGGCCTGTGAGCCACAGCGACTGAGCCTGGGAGCCACAACTGCTGAAGCCCGTGTGCCCTGGAGCGTGTGAACCACAAAGCGGGTGGAGGGGAGCCAGCAATGAGAAAGCCACACTTACTGCAACTAGAGAGGGGCCCACGCAGTAACAAAGACTCAGCACAGCCAAAGAAATAAGATTTTTTTTAAAGTATATACGTTTTAAAAGATGGCTGTTCTGTAGCTCTCTGTGAATTCTCTGCTCACCCAGGCCCTGCCTCACTCACATGACTATCCAATTCTCAACTACACAGCCTGGTAGCCGGGCCCACCTGATGTCAGTTCCCTCATAAACGGAGCCTCTTTCTCCCTTAAGTGCCAAAGACTGCTGTTATGTTCTCTGCACACATTGGGGTGTTGTTCTAGGTGTTGCTTTGTGTAAGATTCCCTCATCCCATTGGCCACTGAGGTCTCTCTTGAGGTCTCTGGACTCTTCCGTCTTGAGGCTGGGCAGCTACAAGGGGGGCAGGGCTCAGCCCAACACCAGTTCACACTCCTGGAGGCAGGAGGAAGTGTCTAAAGGAGGCGTATTTGTGCAAGACTTGCCTGGGGGACTTGGTGGGCACCATCCAGGGAAAGCGAGAACCCATCAGGGAGAGTAGGCATGCTAAGCCCCCTGAGGGGGAGAGAATGCTCTAAGAAACTCAGATCCTTCTGTAGGTGCCAGGGTCTTGGGTTGCCCTTGTGGGTGAAGGTGACTAAAGCAGGCAATAGGGCCAATCTCCCATCGAGGCTGAGTGTTTGCCAAGTGGGAGGAGGGCTGGATCAGCTCTGGGGCCCAGGGGACGGTCAACCTTGAGCCGAGGCTTGGGCTGGGGGACGTCCCCTGGGGAGCCCTCTGGGGAGATCTGTGTGAGTCTTTCGGCTATGGGGACATTTGTTTTGTTTCTGACTGTGCTGTGAGGTTTGTGGGATCTTAGTTACCCAACCAGGGACTGAATCCCCAGACCCTTGGCCGTGAGTGACCAAGGACCTGGACCACCAGGGAATTCCCTGCTGGGGACGTATTTTAGGTCCACTTAAAAGCCGTGTCCTCTGACTCTGCGATGTCTGTGTCCCGCGTTCAGGAAATTCTCTCCCAGATGTAGGGCCCCGTGCTGGGGTGGAGAGGAGACAGGGATTTGGGGTCTTCCTCACAAGGCCCCCCCTGAGGCTGCCTGGTGGAAGAGGCAGCTTTCAAGCAGTCCGGGAGATGAGGCCGGAGTCAACGAGCAGAGGGCCCGGAGGCCAGGACAAAGACGACTGAGCCTGGGAGGGGCCCTTAGGTGAAGCATCTGCTCAGTGGGCGGCACCATCCCGCCCCAGTGCCCCAGCCCTTCGTCTAATCTACTGAAATGAGCCTTAAAGAGGGGCGAGAAGGGAGGCAGCCAGAACACCAGCTCCAGAAAACAAACTGATCACCCGGTTCCCTGCCCCTCACACCCTCTGCGGCCTCCCTGTTGCCCGCCACCTCTCCCCCTCACTCCCAGGCCTTGGCACATGGTGTGCCCCTGTCGGTACCACCCTCCGCCTCTCTTTTTAAAATTATTGTTAACAGACTGTATCCTTTACTAGGCTTTATATTTTTAGAGCAGTTTTAGGTTTACGGAAAAACTGGGAAGAAAGTACAGAGAATGACTATGTCACTTCCGCCACGCCTGATCCCCACTCCCCAGCTCTGGAACACAATTTCCTCTGTTGCCAATGTCTCGCATCAGTGTGGGGCTTTTTGTTACAATGGCTGAACCAATATTGAGGCCTTATTATAAAGTCCATAATTTATGCAAGGGCTCTGTGTCTCTGTTGTACAGATCTGTGGGTTTGGACAAATACATAATGTCACGCTTCCACCATCTGAGAAATGTACAGGAAGGTTTCATTGTCCCCGAGTCCCCCTCTTCTCCTCTTCACCTGTTCATCCCTTCTCCCTCCCTCTACCCCTATGACATTCTTTTTTAAATGACTATTAACACCCATTTTACTCTTTGATTCCTGGGTTGGGAAGAATCGCTGGAGAAGGGATACGCTACCCACTGCAGTATTCTTGGGCTTCCCTGGTGGCTCAGCTGGTAAAGAATCTGCCTGCAATGTGGGAGACCTGGGTATGATGCCTGGGTTGGGAAGATCTCCTGAAGAAGGGAAAGGCTACCCCCTCCAGGATTCTGGCCTGGAGAATTCCATGGACTATATAGTCCATGGGGTCGCAAAGAGTGGGATTCGACTGAGCAACTTTGACTTAACTCTCTGAGCTAGTTTCCTTTCTTTCTGATTTCGGTTGCTTCTATATTTGCATGAAGTCATTTATTTAACTGTTTGAAGTTGGTGCTTTGGCAATGGAAGAACAAGGGGAAGATGACAGCAGATAGTGTGTACTTTCCCTCTTACAAAGGGAGTAGGAGCCCAGCAAGGTGCCGGGGCTGTTACCCCACTAGAGAGATGAACAAACTGGGGATTGGTTACTTAAGTCACTCACCCCGTGTCACACACCCCGTGTCACACAGCTTGAAAGCAGCAGGGCTGGTTGCAAACTCTGTGCCGTCCGGTCATAGAGCCCATTCTCTTTCCAGCATAACCAGGGTTGAGCATCTGCCACCTCCTACCAGTGAGCTGAGTTTCCTCCTCAGCGTCTCTAGATCTGACACGTACCCGGATGCAGCTGACCCGAGCAGGCCTGCCCAGCCTCACTGCCCTGGTGGACTCTTGGCCAGGATGTTGCCCCTGGTGGCTTCACTCATGCCGGGGACTGAAGGGCTCACGTGGCCACGGGGAAGACAGGAATCCGGTAGGACTTTCACACAACACTGTAAGGCAACTACTCTCCAATAAGAATTAACCTAAAAAACCAAATCTATTCTGGAGGTCAGCAATCTAAAAATGGGTTTGCAGGGCTGTAGGGAAGGACAGGCAGCGGGGCAAGGTGAGTTGGAAACTGCTATGTTTGATACTCTATGGCCTGTATTGTATTGGCCTGTAACACACTGACAAAACATTTTAAAATAATGAAAATAAGCTTCATATTAGGAGACCCCCAACCCCCCGCCCCCGCCCCAGGACTCCAGTCCTTTATTTCGGCTGCAACAGGTCCATCCCTCACCTTCTAGACAGCAGGCAGGAAAGTGGGGAGGGAGTTGAGGAATAAAAACCTTGGGGGGAGGGGACGGCCCTGGGCAACCATGTGACCCCAGCCCACTTCCCCTGCCCCCTCTCCCCACTGGGGGGCTGCACAGACTGACCAAGAGCCGGCGGCCGTGGGGCAGGTGGCCTCAGCTCCTCTAGTTCTCCATCGAGCACTCTCCCTCTGGGATCTGAGGTGGGTCGAGTGGAGAGCCGGGCAGTTGGCCACAGCAGTTGTGGGTGATCTAGAACCCAGGCTCTAGAGAGGGCACGCGGGGTCAGCAGACGCCAGCCAGGTGTCGGCGAGGCTCGGAGGACTGGAGGAGAAGCAGGTCCGGGCTGAGATGGACAGGTGAGAACAGGAAGAGAAGCTGACTGCCTGGAGGGGGCAAAGTGTCACCAAGCAGGGAGGTGCCCAGTGGCGTGGGGGCAGGGGTCCTGGGGCTGCCTTGAAGCCTGGTCCAGACATCCAGAAGTCCCTCTTTTGTTGAGTTTAGTTTCTCTGTTCAACAAAATGAGTCAGCCATAAGTATATATGCGTATCCCCTCCCTTTCGGACTCCTTCCCATGCAGGTCCCCACAGAGCATTAAGTAAGTATTCCTTCTGCTATACAGTAGGTTCTCATTAGTTGCCTATTTTATACATACTGTCAATAGTGTATAGGTGTCAATTCCAGATTTGTGCTGTTTTAAGCTTGTGGTGATTTGTTATAGCGGAAATAGAAAACTAATGTAGTAATTGATATTGGTGGTAGTTGGTGGTTTAGTCACGAAGTCATGTCCAACTCTTGAGATCCCGTGGACGGTAGCCTGCCAGGCTCCTCTGTCCGTGGGAATTCTCCAGGCAAGAGTACTGAAGTGGGTTGCCATTTCCTTCTCCAATAGTTGACATTAATATATATTAATAGTTCCTTACACTCCTATTGTGCTTTACTATTTACTAAATAGTAAATATGATACACCCTTGTCTCCCTAACTAGATTGCAAATCCCTTAAGGATGTGAACTGTCTTTTCTACTTCTTTTGCACCCCAGTACTGTCAGCTCTCTTCTGTGGGTTCCACATCCTCAGATACCAAAGGCTGACCGTGGTGTCTGGTATCTAACGGCTCTAGGAACTTGGTGAAGAAAGGGAGGGAGTGATGCTTATTCAGCATACATTCTGTCCCAGGCACTATCAAAAGCATTTTACATGCTTTATCTCATTAAATCTTCACATGCCTTTAAAAATGGAGTGTGGGAGGGGTGGAAAGGAAAAGAAAATCTATTTTATAAGTTCAACATTTTGTAAATCCTCATGTTTCCCTTGTTTATTTCCCTTTGGGCTTTGTGGGTTGTCAGTAAAGTTCCATTTGAAAACCTCTGTCCTTTAAGCCAAGGGAAACACAGAAACAGAACCGCTTTGCCCACGCTTGGCCAGAGGGAAAAAAGAACTGGGTCTGGAAAGGGGGTTGAGGGTGAGGCTTTATACATACTGTCAATAGTGTATAGGTGTCAATTCCAGATTTGTGCTGTTTTAAGCTTGTGGTGATTTGTTATAGCGGAAATAGAAAACTAATGTAGTAATTGATATTGGTGGTAGTTGGTGGTTTAGTCACGAAGTCATGTCCAACTCTTGAGATCCCGTGGACGGTAGCCTGCCAGGCTCCTCTGTCCGTGGGAATTCTCCAGGCAAGAGTACTGAAGTGGGTTGCCATTTCCTTCTCCAATAGTTGACATTAATATATATTAATAGTTCCTTACACTCCTATTGTGCTTTACTATTTACCAAATAGTAAATATGATACACCCTTGTCTCCCTAACTAGATTGCAAATCCCTTAAGGATGTGAACTGTCTTTTCTACTTCTTTTGCACCCCAGTACTGTCAGCTCTCTTCTGTGGGTTCCACATCCTCAGATACCAAAGGCTGACCGTGGTGTCTGGTATCTAACGGCTCTAGGAAC
This sequence comes from Madoqua kirkii, assembly GCA_006408675.1. Taxonomy (NCBI): domain Eukaryota; kingdom Metazoa; phylum Chordata; class Mammalia; order Artiodactyla; family Bovidae; genus Madoqua; species Madoqua kirkii. The sequence continues at coordinate 36,539 of SJYC01096479.1, read as the reverse complement.
TTGGTGAAGAAAGGGAGGGAGTGATGCTTATTCAGCATACATTCTGTCCCAGGCACTATCAAAAGCATTTTACATGCTTTATCTCATTAAATCTTCACATGCCTTTAAAAATGGAGTGTGGGAGGGGTGGAAAGGAAAAGAAAATCTATTTTATAAGTTCAACATTTTGTAAATCCTCATGTTTCCCTTGTTTATTTCCCTTTGGGCTTTGTGGGTTGTCAGTAAAGTTCCATTTGAAAACCTCTGTCCTTTAAGCCAAGGGAAACACAGAAACAGAACCGCTTTGCCCACGCTTGGCCAGAGGGAAAAAAGAACTGGGTCTGGAAAGGGGGTTGAGGGTGAGGCTTTGAACCAAGAGAGCTGGGTGCAAGACCAGCTCTGCCACCCACTGGCTCCACGAACTTGGGCAATTGACTTACCCTCCCCAAGTCTAAGTCTCCTCTGCTGTAAAACCCAGGCCACATTCACTGCACAAATGTGAGGTGAGCTCTTATTATGTGCTGGGCCCTGACCCCAGGCCTAGAGATGAACAGATGAATACAAGAGGCACAAGTCCCTGCTTTCACGGGGCATACCTTCCAGAGAGGTAGAGAAAGTAAATAAGATACAAATAAACGTGTAGTATGTTTGTCAACAGTGCTAAGGGGAAACAGATGTCCTAGGTGAGCAGTTAAATAAAGGACGGTATATCCAGGGTTGTGGGATCGTCTTAGCAATAAAAAGGAAGGAACTATTGATACACCTCGTATGGATCTCAAGGGCATTCTGCTGAGTGAAAAGAGCCCAGTTCCTGAAGGTCACGTGCTGCGTGATTCCGCTTATACATCATTCTCAGAACATCAACACTGTAGAGATGGGGAACAGGCTAGAGGTTGTCCAGGGTTAGGGGTGGTGGGTGTGTGGACTTGACTACAGAGAGATCTTTGCGGTGAGGAGTATACTGTCTCTTGGTTGCAGTGGTCATTACACCAAGCTACACATGTATTTAAAAGGGCTGAAAACTGCACACACATTGGACCAGTGTCAGCTTGCTGACTGTGATGTGATGTAAGATGCCACCACTGAGGGAAACTGGATGAAGGGTGCATGCGGCCTTTCTGTGCTGTCTCTCCAATTTGCTGCAAATCTATCATTTCAAAATTGTTTTACATATGCAAGAAAACAAACTAAGGGAGGAAGGATAGGCAATCTGTGGCCAGCAGTGTTGAAATTTTGGATGGGGCTTAACAAGGTATAACTACCTTGGAAGGCAGAAGGATTATTTAAATGTGATGTGACTGGAACCTAGAAATGCTGCAAATACTCAGTAAATGCCAGTTATTAATGTTTTTCTTAGGGACCTTAGGGTTCTGTTTAAATATCTCCTTTTTGTATTTGATAATATTGCTGTGGTTATTTGTTTTTTTAGGTCCATAACTTTTGAAGACGCATGTTTGAAATGTTTCCAGATGACATGGAATGCAGTCTGGGATTTCAAGATAAAACACAAAGCAGAGGGGACTTCCCTGGTGGTCCAGTGATTGAGACCTCACCTTCCAATGCAGCGGCTGCAGGTTCAATCCCTGGTCGGGGACCTAAGATCCCACATGCCTCCCAGCCAAAAAACCAGAACATAAAAACAAAGAGTATTGCAACAAATTCAATAAAGGAAAAACAAAAAATGGTCCGCGTCAAAAAAAAAAATCTTAACCACAAGGCAGAGTAGTGGAGGGATGTGGTAAGGGTTTGTGGCTGGGTGGACTGTGAAGGTGGTGGGGTCCCTTGAATTCTGTCACTAAGACACAGCAACATCTCATCCCAGATGGACTCCAAGCATAGCAGGAGCGAGTTCTGCTGCGGGCCCCTGAGGTCAAGACCACACCCACGTCATCAGCTTTTGGTGTTGCAGAGAAGGGAAGGTACCCTGCCAACCCAGATGGCCCACATCTTAGGTGGGACCGGCTGTAGGAGCTCCTCTGTCTGCTTTTCAAGTTGAGACCATCTCCCGCTTTGCTGTTTGGAGCTGGTTTTAGGGTCCATCCCCGTGTTGTTTCTTAATAATTTGTTTACTTAGAAAATCGGGTTCTGAGGGCAGGTAGTGCAGCAGGGTGGATTTGTGCTTTCCCCTAACTTGTGTTAGCTGCAGAAACTTCTCTCTCCCCAAACAAATCCTTGTGAGGCCTCCAAAGCCCTTCTGCAACAGCATGATCTTGAGGGAAGTGCTCTCCTCCCCTTAAAAAAAAAATTATTTTTTTTGGCTATGCTGGGTTGTCATTGCAGCTTGGACTTTCTCTAGCTGCAGCGATTGGGGGCCACTCTCCAGCTGCAGTGCTTGGGCCCCTCACTGCAGCAGCCTCTCTTGCAGAGTACAGGCTCTTGGGCAGGTGGGCTTGAACAGGTACGGCATGCAGGCTCAGCAGTTTCAGCTTCTGGACTCTAGAGCATAGGTTCAATAGCCTGAGCTTAGTTGCTCCGAGGCATGTGGGACCCTCCTGGACCAGGGATCGAACCCATGTCTCCATTAGCATGTGTATTCTTCACCACTGAGCCATGTGGGAAAACCTCCCCTTTGGTTTCTTTGCCAGCACTTTATTGGCTCAGCTCCAAAGGTAGGCAGCCTAGATGAAGTCCTGTCTTGGAGCCAAGGAACCTGGGAGCAGAGGGTTATGTTATTTGTTTCAAGCCCTGTGGGTGAGGAACAGGGGGAACACTTTCTCCCTTAGTGTTCCACCGTGCCCGTGGAAGCCTGGGTGGGTGGTCTCATCCCTGCAGCCCTCAACACAGAGTCTAGTGACACATGGAAGTGAAATGCCCACAAGAGCTCCAGCCAGCCAGTCTCCAGCTGGAGAGAATCACCTCAGTGATTCTTCAGTCTGCCATCAGCTGCCCAGGGGACATTCATGGCACCCAAATGCCTTCAAAAGAAGAGACTTTGCCACTCTGCCTTTAGGCCTGTGGGAGGGGTCTTTATCCATAAAGATAACAGTTAACAGTATGTTGGGTCAGTGCTGAACATGCTTTTCTCACTCAGTCCTCCCAACCACCCAACTATTTGGGTGTCACTATGATTATTAACCCCATTTTACAGATGGGAAAACTGAGGTCTAGAGAGGTGAAATAACCTACCCACAGTCAGGCAATGATGAGTGATGGAAAAGAAAGTGAAAGTCGCTCAGTCGTGTCCGACTCTTTGAGACACCATGGAGTTCTCCAAGCCAGAATACTGGAGTGGGTAGCCTTTCCCTTCTTCAGGGGATTTTCCCAACCCAGGGACCAAACCCAGGTCTCCTGCATTGCAGGCGGATTCTTTACAAGCTGAGCCACAAGGGAGAAGAACCCAAAATTCAGGTCTGGCTGGTTTCATAGGCCTCACCTATTCTTTTCAGTTTTTTGTTTATTTGTTTAATTTGGTAAAAACTATCACACAACCATCCCCCTTCCCAGTAGAAGAGTGTTTTCCTTCTGGTGTAGTTCTCCAGAGCTATTTCCTGCATGTATATTCTTTTGCATGTGTGTGCGCTCAGTTGAGTCTGACTCTTTTGTGACCCCATAGATTGTAGCCCTCCAGGCTCCTCTGTCCATGGAATTTTCCAAGCAAGAATATTGGAGTTGACATTTCCTACTCCAGGGGATCTTCCCAACCCAGAGATCAAACCCATATCTCTTGCATCTCCTTTATTGGCAGGTGGATTCTTTCCCACTGAGCCACCTGGGAAACCATATTCCATTTTAATCTTACTCATAATGGAGGTTATATCCACCACTCTCCACATGGATTTTCACTCAACAGAACTTCTTGAACAGGGTTCTGAATCAGTGCGTACAGATTGGCCTTGTCACTTTTTTCCGCTTAGTATTCTGTACCTGTGGTCGCATTGATTCTCTTCATCAGTCTTCTATAAAGGGTCACCCAGGTGGATTCCAGAGGTTTCTCTCCCCAACCACTGCCAGTGCCGATGCACAAACTCGGCCAATACCCCTGACCACCTCTTGTCAGTGGCCACGACCCTTCTCTGGACTTAAGATTCCTTCCAGTCCTAACCACAGCCTCTGATCCTTCAGGGGGAGAAGGGCCGGAGCAGGTGTTTTCAGTCCTTCCTGACGGGGGTCAGAGGCCCTGCAACAAGGTGAGAGGGATGGTGGAGGTTCAGCTGGTCCGTTTGCCTCCTGCAGGCCCAGCTGTGTGCAGACCTCCCAGAGGAGAAACGCCCACCCGGTGCGCTCCTCTCTTAAAGGAAGAAACACGTGGCGCGCACAGATGGCCCTCATGCCCCACCATTTCCTGCCCCTCCCACTTGGCCCAAGGCCTCTAATCCCCTTTTTCCATCTTGTCCCCTCAGGCCAACTTTCCTTCCTTCTGTTCCCTCTGCAGAGGTTGGAGCAGATGGCGACCTTGCTCTTCAAGGTCAGAGCTGCCCCTCCTGAGAGGTGGCCTCAGATGACCCACAGATGAGGAGGGGGCCCTGGTAGGCAGCCAGCCAAGGGGCCTGTTGACAGGAGTTGTAGCAGGACAACGGGGCTACAGGCAGCTTGGGAAGTCACCTCAAACTCAAAAGGCCCTCAGTGACCCAACTAAGTCAAAAGAAGCGTGAATGGAGCCTCACCTCTAGCAGTTTTCTTTCTATTTCTACAAAGCTTAAGAGAAGCAGAAAGTGGGAAGAGAACTCTTCTGCACCCTTTCAATATGGTGCTAAAGGACATGCATCCTGGGAGCAGAGAAATCGGGGTTTGAATGAGCCTGGAGACCCAGGTTCGATCCCTGAGTTGGGAAGATCCCCTGGAGAAGGGGATGGCGAACCACTCCAGTCTTCTTGCCTGGGGAATCCCATGGACAGAGGAGCCTGGTGGGCTACAGTCCATGGGGTCGCAGAGAGTCAGACACGACTAAGCACTCACACACACAAACGCCAACGACGCGACCCAGAGTTACCCACTCAGGACCTCAGTGTCAATAGCTGTCCAATCGGAGTTAGAAACTGACCTGAACTGATCTAACAGCGGCAGCTGCCCTGTGTGACCTGTGGGACATTTGCTGAGGTGGCATTTGCTTGCCAAGGAGGACGGGGCTGGTGGGACGGCCCCCAAGAGGCTGAGGGGTGGGGGCCACCCTGGCTCCCTGCTCTTCCAGCTCCCTCTGCCCCTTCCCCCCCACCCCCGGCTGGGGGTCAAGTGTCCACCCCTGCCTGGGTGATCCAGAGCTGACCCCCAGCAGGCTGTGATCCTGGCCCCCTCGGGTGAGTCTCTGAGGCCCCTGTTTCCTCAGTGCTGCCTGGGCTGTGACAGGCGCCTGGGAGCCACGCCCTGCTGTGGAAGCTGACAGGCCCCTGAGTCCCGAGAGACCCTCAGGGCAACAGAGAGGGGCTCAGAGAGCCGGGCAGGGCCTGGAGGGGCACATGCCATTCTCCCTGGGAGAGGCCCTGGGGTGGCAGTCTATGGGAGACCCCACTTCACTGTGGTGGCAGCCAGGTCTGCCTCCCTCTGAGAAGCGCCAGGAGCTGGTGGGGGGAGTCGTGGTGAGGGGTGTGTGAAACCGGGCATCCCTGAGCCCCTGAGTGTCCTGCACACCCGCCCCCTCCAGTGGCCTCCAGGGAGGAAGAGGGGCCTCCAGCATCCCCAGGGACCCCACCTGCCTCATCAGACCGGTGCCAGGAGAGGCTGGCTCGGGCGCGTCTGCAACATGCCACCCACTCACCCTCTCTTGCAGCCTCTCCTCCTCGCTTTGACCTGTGGGTGTCAGTCTTGGTCTCTGCCCCAAATCTCTTTCCCCTGTCTGCCTCTGCCTGCCCCTGGCACCCTGACCTCCAGCCCCTCCTGCCCCTCTTCCCCTTTAGCCTCCCTTCACCCCCATTTTTCTCTGAAAAGAATCCCAGCCCCTTGAGGTTTGGGGAAGGTAGGATCTGGGGACTCAGAGGCCAGGCCCTACCCCAGAAGCCATCGCCTGCTCCGCAGGAGGCCACGGCCCCAGGGACCACCGCCGCTATGAGAGCCCCCTTCATTCGGTCATTTAACTTCCTCACTTCTAACGGGTCCCACGTGGAGAGACAACCAACCTATCGTCCTCTCCCCAAGGGCCCCTTCCTTCCAGGGAACTTTGTCATCCAAGCTTCTCGTCTCCAGAACAGGGAGGGCATGGAGGAGTGTGGTGCCAGGCCGCGCAGGGAGCTTTTTGGGCTTTCTGGGTTTTTCCCACCCCTCCTCCAACCCAGCACTTTTTGGAATCAGTCAGGTCGGGTCCATGCTGTGCTGGAACGGTATCACATGTGCTGATGAGATGCCAGAGCCGTGAGGATGGGGTGTTGGACGTTAGGAGACTCTTCTCATGGGCAGAAACATATTTGAGACCCTGGCCATCATGAAGCACAGGGTGGTCCCCAGGGGGATGTCCTGCCCACCCTTGGGCCTGGATTGGTGGCACAACTGGCCTGGAATCAGTTGGCAGAGTTGGGTCCCGTTTGTTCCCTCCACACTGCCTTCAGCACCTGGCACCCCTTGGCACAGTGGATGGTACCCTAGGCACCTCTTTGATGCTGGCCAGGACTTTCCAAGTTCACCCCTTTGCAATCTCCGGGTCTCCAACTGTCCGGGCCCCATTTTAACTGGAAGTTGGCTGGCACAGAGTTCAGCGAACCCTCCCTGCCAACTCCCTCACCGCCTAGCTTTTGATTCTAAAGCCATCTTTATGCCAATCCCACAAAAAGGAGCCCAAACCAACAACAACAGGAAGGGAAAGAACAATAAAAATGAGACAGGCTCAGGGGTTGTTTCCAGCAGGTCTTGAGGGTCCAGAGAGGTCCTTCTGTGCAGCCAAGACCAGGACCGAGCATCTGGGCTGAGTTACTGGCCCAGCTACAAAGGCATCCCCTTCCCAGTGGCTCAGGACTTGCCAAAGATTCCAGAAAAACAAGAGGGTTTGAGGTTGAAAAGTAGTTTAGGGATTGTGTTCATATTCTTGTAAATGATACACAGTATTCCTCTGAGTGAATAGGAAAAGCTTAGGCAACTTAAACACAATATAGCCAACAAGGGTGATGGAGACAGGCAGTCCCTTGTGGGGCCCCAGCCGTGGGCAGTTTTCACAAGAGGCCTGGCTCTCTCTGCGGTCTTGAAGCTGGTTGCTGGGACAGTGATAGAGGACTGGGAGGGGTGAGTGACATCACACCTCTTTACATGGTAATTTATGCAAATTCTGAAAGGAGTGAAGGAATAAAGGAAGAAACGAATTTTTAAAGTAATCTTTTTATTTCCTAAAAAAGTATGGATTTGAGTTTTACCTCTGCCCTCCTAAAGATGCTTATTAGGTGTTTCTCTGTTTGCTTCTGCACCCGCCCCTATCCTTCACTAACCCACTGCTCAGGTCTGAGTTCACCACTGACCCGTTCTTTTTTCTATTTGCCCATTGCCCAACTGAAAATGTGCTTGGGGTTTTTTTAATGACCCCCGCCACACACACACACACACACACACACACACACACATACAACTGGCCTGGAATCAGTTGGCAGAGTTGGGTCCCGTTTGTTCCCTCCACACTGCCTTCAGCACCTGGCACCCCTTGGCACAGTGGATGGTACCCTAGGCACCTCTTTGATGCTGGCCAGGACTTTCCAAGTTCACCCCTTTGCAATCTCCGGGTCTCCAACTGTCCGGGCCCCATTTTAACTGGAAGTTGGCTGGCACAGAGTTCAGCGAACCCTCCCTGCCAACTCCCTCACCGCCTAGCTTTTGATTCTAAAGCCATCTTTATGCCAATCCCACAAAAAGGAGCCCAAACCAACAACAACAGGAAGGGAAAGAACAATAAAAATGAGACAGGCTCAGGGGTTGTTTCCAGCAGGTCTTGAGGGTCCAGAGAGGTCCTTCTGTGCAGCCAAGACCAGGACCGAGCATCTGGGCTGAGTTACTGGCCCAGCTACAAAGGCATCCCCTTCCCAGTGGCTCAGGACTTGCCAAAGATTCCAGAAAAACAAGAGGGTTTGAGGTTGAAAAGTAGTTTAGGGATTGTGTTCATATTCTTGTAAATGATACACAGTATTCCTCTGAGTGAATAGGAAAAGCTTAGGCAACTTAAACACAATATAGCCAACAAGGGTGATGGAGACAGGCAGTCCCTTGTGGGGCCCCAGCCGTGGGCAGTTTTCACAAGAGGCCTGGCTCTCTCTGCGGTCTTGAAGCTGGTTGCTGGGACAGTGATAGAGGACTGGGAGGGGTGAGTGACATCACACCTCTTTACATGGTAATTTATGCAAATTCTGAAAGGAGTGAAGGAATAAAGGAAGAAACGAATTTTTAAAGTAATCTTTTTATTTCCTAAAAAAGTATGGATTTGAGTTTTACCTCTGCCCTCCTAAAGATGCTTATTAGGTGTTTCTCTGTTTGCTTCTGCACCCGCCCCTATCCTTCACTAACCCACTGCTCAGGTCTGAGTTCACCACTGACCCGTTCTTTTTTCTATTTGCCCATTGCCCAACTGAAAATGTGCTTGGGGTTTTTTTAATGACCCCCGCCACACACACACACACACACACACACACACACGCACATATCCTGGTCCTATGAATTAAACAGAGATAGATAGATATAGGTAGTTGGAGAGAGAGAGAGATACCAGAATCAATCTCTATCAATCTCTGTATCTCTCTATATCTATATCCACTGAATGATAAATAAAGGAAGCAGAGACACTTACCTGCCCAGAGACCCCTGCTGGTCTTCAGCTATATTACAGACCATCCCTGCCCGGAATTCTCCAGGCCAGAATACAGGAGTAGGTAGGTAGCCTTTTCCTTCTCCAGGGGATCTTCCCAACCCAGGGATCGAACCCAGGTCTCCCACATTGCAGGAGGATTCTTTACCAGCTGAGCTATCAGGGAAGCCCTCTGGATGTGTTAGACAATTTTTAACAGCAGGCTCCTGGGGGAAGGGGGTGAGAAGCCTTTGCTGGTTCCTGTGATGTAAACCGTTCCCACATGGCTGACATCCCATTACTAGTGTGACGTCACAGAGAGTGGAGCTGGGAAGAGATGCACATGGCTGCTCTCACGAGTCGTGCCTGCTGCATCGAGCACGCCACACGGGAGACCATTATGGGATGGATGGAAGTCCCCCGATCCCTTCTCTGTCCGTGGCTGCCCCAGGGGTTTGAGACACTTTCCCACCAGCCGGCTCTTACCCTTTCTCCTCAATTCCTGGTCCACCTTCCACCCCTCCCCTTCCTCCAGCAAGTACAGACCAAGGTCAACAGTCCTAATCCAATGGCAACTGGAAACCACAGCCAGGACAACAGGCCTTTATTTTTCTTTAAAAAGGAACTATAAACCAAATCACTGTATTCCCCACCCCCGAAATATGTAAACATATAAAAGAAGTGTTCCCTTGTTACTGAGGGCAGAGAGTGAGGGAAAGGAGACGGTGGAGCCCACTGAGGAACAGACCCACTGAGCTGGCCCAGCCCTGGAAGGTCACGGCCCGTGCCCACGGACTCTGTGGTCGATGCCTCAGCACAGGAGAGGGCAGCCGGCCGGGGCGGCTGCGGACCAGCGTGGAGTCCTGGGCAGCCACTCGGGGGAAGGAAGGCCACTCAGGGCCAGGCTGAGGAAAGGACCTCCAAGCACTGTCTCAGAGCCTCCAGGCACCCGGAGGTCAGATGCTCATTTCATACAGAGATTCAACTCCACCCACTGGAGAGAAAGAGAAAAGTGACCTTTGTAATAGTTGAGGCAATTCCAGGAACCATCCCACACAGGAAGCATCTTCCCAGAGTGAGCCTGAGGCGGACACATGGGTCTCAGCAGCTGGTCTCGCTGCCCTGCTTGCTGAGGACATCCTGCCCCTGTGTGTAATTCTGCTGTTTGAAGATGTGAGGAGTTTTCACCCAGCCGAGCCCTCCGGAGAGGCAGCTGCTGGGCGGGGACCTGTCCTCAGACCCTGGAATCTATCCCATCCTGGAGGGAACCAAACTGGTCCATCTTCAACGCTGTGCCTTTCTGGGGGTGGGGAGTGGGGTGCTCCAAGAGAAATTTGAATAAAGCATGTTTTTCACCCAATGTAAAGGAGCAGAGAGAGGGGAGCGATGAGGCTCATGGAAGTGAAGGAGGTTAGGCTCATGGAAGTGGAGAGGTTAGGAAACGATGGTGTAAACTCAGTCTCGGCTGACCCAAAGTCACCACTGCACTGACCTCACCTTGACCCTTAGGGGGCTGAACAGCCCCCACCTCACCTTCACTGAGACCTTCACCCCGCCCCACTTTATGGTGAAATGAGCAGGGTAAGCCTCCCCCTTAGAAAAGTTGGGGACCCCTGAGTCACGGGCACTGTTTCTCAGCATAGGAGACACTTAAGGGGTGATGCTTAGACACAGACGATGTTCAGTCAACATTCTAAAAAAGTAATTTCTTTATTAATTTTTAAAATTAATTTTTATTGGAGTATAGTTGACTTATAATGTGTTAGTTTCAGGTATATAGCAAAGTGAATCAGTTATACATACACCCACTCTTTTTTAGATTCTTTTTCCATATATAGGTCATTAGAGTATGGAGTAGAGTTCACTGTGCTGTTCAGTAGGTCCTTATAGGAGTGTGTGTGGGTCAATGCCAGTCTCCAATCTATCCCTTCCCCTCTTATCCCCTGGTAACCATAAGTTTGTTTTCTATATCTGTGACTCCATTTCTGTTTTGTAAATAGGTTCATTTGCACCTTTGTATTTTTTAGGTTCCATATATAAGCAACATCATGTTTTTATCTTTCTCTGACTTCCTTTACTCAGTACGACAATCTCTAGGTCTGTCCACGTCACTGCAAATGGCATTGTTTCATCCTTCTCTATGGCTGAGTAACATTCCATTGTATAAATGTACTGCATCTTCTTTATCCACGCCTCCACTGATGGACATTTAGGTTATTTCCATGTCCTGGCTATTGGAAACATGCTGCAATGAATCCTTTCCATTAGTTCTGAGTCTTTCTGGAAGTTTGTATCAGCATTCTAGAGCTGCCACACAGAGTACCATGGAGCAGGGGGCTTAACCAAGAGAAATTAATGTTCTCACACTTCTGAAGGCTGGACGGCCAGCAGCAAGGTATCTGCAGTGTTGGTTCCCTCCTGCCTCCTTGGCTTGCTGACGGCCATTCCATCTTCTCCGTGTCATCACACAGCCTCCCCTCCATGTGTTCCTGTGGCCTAAACTCCTCTTAAAAGGACAGCAGTCAGGGGACTTGCCTGGTGGCCCAGTGATTGAGACTCTGCGCTCCCACTGCAGGAGGCACGTGGTTGGATCCCTGGTCAGGGAATTAAGATCCTGAAATCTCCATGGCACGGCCAAAAAAAGAAAAAGACATTGGTCAGATTGGATTTGGAGAAGGCAATGGCACCCCACTCCAGTACTCTTGCCTGGAAAATCCCATGGACGGAGGAGTCTGGTAGGCTGCTGTCTATGGAGTCGCACAGAGTCGGACATGACTGAAGTGACTTAGCAGCAGCAGCAGCAGCAGCAGCAGCAGCAGCAGCAGCAGCAGCAGCAGATTGGATTAGAACCCATCCTAATGGCCTCATTTTAACTTAATCACCTCTTTAAAGATCCTGCCTCTAAATGCCGTCCCATTCTGAAGGACTGGGGGTTGGGACATCAACATAAGAATTTCAGGGGGACACAACACAGCCCATAATGCCCCCGCTTAGTGCTGACATCACTCTGATTCCACATTTTCTCCTTTTTAGAAAGGAAAGACCTCTGGCTAGGAGACTTGAAGGCAAGAGAGCCCTGAGTCAGAGATAAGCATGCCGTGTTTCCATCAATTGCACATTGTCTTCTGGGACATGTGACCCCGGCCATATTGGCAGTGACGTAATGTCACTTTTTAAAGTAAGTACATTGAAGAAATGAGTGAACTCTTCAGTAGCATGAGGCACAGCATGCAGATGGTACAGAGAGGAAATGGTATCTAGCCTAAAAGGCTTAGCAAATGGGATTGGATGGATGCCCGAGGCTGGCTCTGTTACTGCAAGGCCTGGAACCCAGGGCCCTACCGCCAAGCCCAGATCCTTTCAAATAACCAGTGCTATGCCAGTGGGAGTTTGGTGCTCAGGGAGGGTGGAAATCTGTGCTTTGGTGTCTTAGTCCATTTAGGCTGCTCTAACAGGATACTGTCGACTGTGTAGCTTCTAAACAACAACGTTTATTTCTCTCAGTTCCACAGGCTGGAAATCCAAGATCTGACTGCCAGTATCTTTCTTCCAGGTTGCAGATAACTGACTTCTCACTGTTCTCGTGGGCTTCCCAGGTGGCACTAGTGGTAAAGAACCCGCCTGCCATTGCAGGAGACATGAGAGGCGAGGGTTTGCTCCCTCAGTCGGGAAGATCCCCTGGAGGAGGGCATGGCAACCCACTCCAGTATTCTTGCCTGGAGAATCCCATGGACAGAGGGGCCTGGTGGGCTGCAGTCCATAGGCTCACAAAGAGTCTGACATGACTGAAGCGACTTAGCACACACCGTTCTCACACGGCAGAAGGGGTGCAGGCTTTCTCTGGGTCTCTTGCATACGTGCAGTAATTATTTTTTATATTTATTTTGGCCAAGCTGGGGCTTAGTTGTAATCTTTGTCCCCTGACCAGGGATTGAACCTGGCCCCCCTGCACTGGGAGAGCAGAGTCTTAGCCACTGGACCACCAAGAAGGTCCCAAAGGCACTAATTATTGATGAGGGCCCCACCTTCATGACCTAATAACATCAGAAGTCTCTCGCCTCCTAATACCATACCCCTTAGGGACTAGGATTTCAACATATGGATTTGGGAGCCTAGGGGACAGAGCATTCAGAGAGTGTAGTCTTACAAGTCTTGACGCCACCACGTCCAGACTGCAATACACTGGACGTGTTCCTTAAACTTTTTGTCTTCTGTGTCTTTATCCACAGGGTTGTGATAGAAGCTAATATACATATGTGCCTATCCTAGTACCTGGTCTGCAGCGAGGCCTTGATTAATATTAGCTATTGACCCTAGAGAGAATCATGGAGCACCCTCTGTAACAACTGAACTTCAGGTGTGTGTGTTTACTGTTTTAAAGAAAAAAATCTAGAAACTAACATCCTGTGAGTACTTCCCATTATGACTCAAGCACATATAAGCCCCGGCTCCAGATAATGAACAGAAATCGGGAGCCATGAATGAGTGATCAGTTTCCATCTGAGCCCCTGGGGCAGGTGTTAGAATGCACACCCCTTGGCCCAGAAGCGGGACTCTAGGAGGAGGACTTGGGAATCTGTTTTAACAAGTGCTCTGCTTCATTCTGATACGCTGTTTGTGTCAGAACCACTGACCCAGAGCCAAACTTGTCTCCCTGATGGCCTGTGGGCTGGTCAGCCTACAATCTGGCTCAACTGGTCTCTCTTAACTACTAGATGAAAACAACCTCACTCAGAAAACGTACATCGTTAAAAGTATTTTCCCATAATTGACCACAATATGAAGATGCAGGGGAGTTTGGTGCTTTGCTTTGCTTTTTAAGTATACTCTTTTATTTTGAGATAATTGTAGATCCACACAGAGCAGTAAATAATAAAGACCCCATGTACCAAAAGAACCTTCCTGTAAATGCAGGAGATGTAAGAGATGCTGGTTCAGTTCCTGGGTGGGGAAGATCCCCTGGAGAAGAGCATAGGTACCCATTCCAGTATGCTTGCCTGGAGGATGCCATGGACAGAGGAGCCTGGCAGGCTACAGTCCATAGGGTCACAAAGAGTCGGACACGACTGAATCGACTTCACACGCACATACACACCCTTTCCCCAGCTTCCCCCAGCAGTGACATCTTATAAAACTGTAGTACGCCACCACAACCAGGATGGAGACATGGATGCTGTCAACCTATAGGACATGTCCATCAGCACAAGGATCCTTCATTGCCCCATCAAATCCGTAAACCCTGGAAGCCACGAAATAAGGGGCAGAAAGGGAGGCCAGCACAGAGTGCAGATGAGAAACTGCTCACTCAGAACTCCCAGTACAGCCGCAGGAAGGGGCTTGGGAGCCTGAGCCAAGGGGGCTCATTTTCTTTAGGAAACTATTTTAGAGAGAAATCTGTTAGGGGAAGCCTTAAATAGAGTATACGTGAAGTTGAAACCTACAAAGACCTAAAGGAGGCAGTGGGAAGGATGTAGAATGTGGGCATCAGGGCCCCATGTTTTCTGCCGGCCTCTCTGGGGTAGGGGGGACAGGGGGAGATGGGGTGGCCGGGGGAAGGGAATGGAAGGAGGACCAGGGGTGGGGGTTGGTGGAAACCCAAGAGGAGATCAGATGGTTTCTGCTTTTCAGCATCTGAAACGAAGGAATAAAGAGATCAACCAGCCCCTTCCCTCTCCAGACCTCTGTGATACAGTTTTGCAGTGAGTAGCATCTTGGAACCTGTTTTTCTCTACATTAAAGAAAAAATTAAAAAAGTCCAGTGAACTGGTTCCACCTCTGATGAAACTCTGCGGTTTCTACAGCCTGAACTTGAGCAACACTGGAACATCAGAAAATTCTTTCCTTCTGTGGCATCTCTTAAAATCTCCCAGTGTGATGCCTAATCTAGTCCCCCACCCTGTTCCCATAAAGAGAGCTGGGCCTGGGTGGATGAGGTCGCCTCAAAAAATATATTTGATTGTCGCTCCTCCTGCTCCCTCTGCCACTGCCCACTGTCCTTGCCCGCTCTGGGACCCACAGCAGGACGGCTCCTGCTGGAAAGGGTGACTGGCAAGCCCGTCTCGCTCTGAGATGCGCTGCCAAGCAGTCTGTTTGCTTTTCTTTTTTCATCTGAACTCCAAATACCTCGGAACCAGCACCTGCAATTTTCCCTAACACATCCTTTGAACTCGCTGCAAGTTAAACCATAGAAGGTTTCATTTCTCAGCTGCAGTGCATGTCGCCTTTCCCCCGACCCCATTTGCTTCCAAGAAACACCCCGCTCCTTCTTCCCTGCCCCACCTCCCAACCAGACAACAAAATGGAAATCTGAACTTCAACAACAGCACCTTTGCCTGGCTCTGTGTAAACAGCATGGTGAGAAGAAAGCCCTGGCTCCCTCGCCCTCCTCCCTCCCAATTCCAAGCCAAGAACACCATAAACAGCAGCCGTGCGGAGGGGCAGATGGGCACATCCAGACTGGACAGATGTAATTAGCGGCGTCGTTCCTTTGTGTGCATGACGAGACAGCAGGGTGCTGCCACCCACGTGATGCGCTGGCAAATGTCTCTGTCACTCATTTTCACAAACCCAATTCAATGGGTTTTTGAAAAAGTGCCTGCCACAAGGGAACAAAGGCAGGCAGAAAAAATAGAAGGACAACTCAGCCGGTGTTCCAAAGTTACTTGAGAGTTGCTCTGGGGACAGGGAAGCCAAACCAACTGGATGACTCTTCAGGCCAGAGTTCAGATGGTCAGAGAACCTGGGGTTCACAGGACAGACAGAGGGCAAAGCGCCAGATTCACAGAAGAGTTAAGCTTAAACACCCAGGTGTTCATGCAGCTGTCAGACGCCTCAGTCTTACTTCTCCCATCTGCTTAATGGGTGTATTGATACCAGTGTTTTTTCTCTAGACTTCTGGTGAGGCTTGAAGGAGAGTACTTGGAAGAGTGAGTGCTTTGGGATCTATAGGATGGGGTTGTGGCTGGGGGAGCCAGAAAGGCAGATCGCATGCTACAGGAAGGAACCCTGCTGGCCCCCTTTCATGAAGTACAAGGGTTAATAAGGTAACATGCATGAACCCAGAACATACGTGGTCCATCTCAGAGCAGCCGCACAGGTGAAGAGGCCAGTCCAATGTGTTTTCCTTTTATTTCCCCCAAACCCTGAAGGAGATCCAAATACCAAGTTCTGGGAACTTGTTAAAATCCCATTTCTCTCCCTCCCTCTCCCCTCACCCCCAGCAGTCGCCCTGGCACCCCTCTGTGCATCCCTCAGCCCTTTTCTCTACCTTTCCTGTTTGATGGAGCTCAGTGTAGTCTCTCTGCCTCAAAAGAATCCTTTTTACGTGTGGGTGGTGATCCAGATGGTCCAGATGGGATTCTCGAAGGCAGCTAGTTGCAGAGGAAGGCTCCGGGGTTAATAATTATTTTTTATGCCAAGGCGATTGTTTCTTTTGATGGTGTCCTCAAAGCTGTGGCCTAAACTTAAGAGCTTATGCAAATATCGAAAACAAATTATGCCTTTTAGGATTTTTTTTTCCTCCCAAATCTCCCTTTTAGCTTATTTCCTGCTTTCCCTCTGGGTGAAAATGAAGATTTGGGTTCCTGCTTTTCTTGAAAGACATTTTTCAGAACATAAACGCACAGCCTCTCCGAGTTGAAAGAGGCTTCAGGGTTCACCTAAAGCAATCTCAGGTGATGTTTAAAGGCCGCATCCCATAGCCCAGCCTCTTCGTAAAGACCTCCAGGGAGGGGTATTCTCTTCCTTTCTGAGGCCCAGCAGATAATGTCTGACTTCCTCCCAAGTGAGCCATCCCCAAGGGACACCCCTATGTCCAGGCTCTGCACCTCCCCGCCCTACACGTCCAATCCCAGTGAAGGCTGAATGAGGGAAATGAGCCAGAAGAGTCCCGTTCACAGACGCTGCCCCAAATGTCCAAGCAGATGCGAGTTTTGAAGGATGATTTAACTTTCATTCATCATCTTGGCACACTTAGTCATGTCCAGCTTTTTGTGCCCCCATGGACTGTACCCCACCAGGCTCCTCTGTCCACGGGATTTTCCAGGCAAGAATACTGAAGTGGGTAGCTATTTTCTACTCCAGGAGATCTTCCTGACCCAGGGACTGACCGAACCCACATCTCTCACGTCTCCTACATTGGAAGGCGGATTCTTCCCCACTGCCCCACCTGGGAGGGTATGATCAACTAGAATTCCAAAGGCTTCCTCTCAGATTCATAGTTGAAGTTGTCTCAGAAAAAGGAACTGGAAAACCACTGAAGTCAGAAGCATGGGCCGCAGCCAGGCCTGCTGATGGAGGCCATCTCTCAACATTTCGGTTGAGAAGTTTAAATAATTCACCAAGGAGATTGATATTTTTCATGGAAAAAAAGAACTCTTAGCTCCCCTTGCCTACTGAAATCGAGGGGAAAATGGCTTCATTTGCTGTGGGATGGGAGGGGGAGAGTCAATATCTATGGAAAATGGCTGTGACAGGGTTTAAATCTACCCTGATGCTAAGTCATACCTGGGAGATATGTTGTTTATGTCCCTTTCCTTTCAGCAGCTGGAGAAACTCAAGGGCAGTGCTGGTCAGGGCCTGTCATGTAGGGATGTACCCAACCACCTCAAGAGAGCAGGTTTTCTAGAGAGGGGCATTCACAAGGCCACTGATATCACTCTATTGGTTGGATTAAGACTCAGACATTTTTCACTGAAATTTTGTCTTCTTCCATGTTCTTCTCTGAGAGTGAACTCTGTCAGAGATGACCTCAGAACACATTTATTTATTTATTCTTTTGTGGACCAAATTGTTAAAGGCTTTACTAAATTTGTTACAACATTCCTTCTGCTTTATGATTTGGTGTTTTGGCCACAAGGCATATGGGATCTTCACTCCCCGATCAGGGATTGTACCTGCACCCCCTGCATTTGTAAGGCGACCAGGGAAGTCCCGGGATGCTTCCTTTTTAAACAAGCATCTGAAGCCCCCAGCTCGGTTTCCCTAGCTTGAGGCTAGGCGTGTTCTTTGTAATAAGATTCCCAGATGTTTCTGACGAGTCAAGCATTACTCTGGTTAAGGAGGTGGTGTTCTCTTTTCACTTAGAGGTGACAAACCTGTATTGGTTGACTTCAGTTCAGTTTGGTGTCCGACTCTGAGACCCAGTGGACCGCAGCATGCCAGGCTTCCCTGTCCTTCACCCTCTCCCGGAGCTTGATCAAACTTACGTCCCTTGAGTCAGTGATGCCATCCAAACATCTTGTCCTCTGTCACCTCCTTCTCTTCCTGCCTTCAATCTTTCCCAGCATCACAGTGTTTTCCAATTAGTTGACTCTTTGCAGCAGGTGGCCAAACTACTGGAGCGTCAGCGTCAGTCCTTCCAATGAATATTCAGGGTTGATTTCCTTTAGAATTGACTGGTTTGATCTCCTTGCAGTCCGAGGGACTTGTCTTCTTGCCACTGTTCATCCTTGCAGCTGAAGTTAAGCAGATGCTGGACTCGTGCTATGAGCCCCAAACTGCCCACAAAGCACACAGAGGCCACAGCAGACCGGGAGGGCCAGAGGATACCTTACACTTTCAAGGAAAGACACAGGGATAGCTGACACTGACTTAGCTCAAGACGGTTCATAGTTTCAACATATCTACATTCCTTCTGATGGAGCCATCTCTTTCCAAAGCTGGGCTTCGGATGGCTGCTGTGAGAAAGAGGAAATGGCACACAAAATCACTGTGGGCCAGGATCTAAGGGACATCAGTCTCATTCCAAGGTTTGAGGAGCTGGGAGGAGGCCACAGATGTACATGTTCCATTAATAAATACTTTTGGTTATTTGTGAATGAAATAGAAATAGTCTTTAAATGTTGATTTGTGTATATTATCTTAAATGTCACCTATGAAACTGTTAGGACACAAATGCTTATTAAGTTGCTGGGACCTTTAATCAACGGAGCTGATAGTTTGGGGTTCGTTTGTTTCACCTAAGGACACTGAAAAAAATTGAGACTCCAGGGCGTCATGAACTGAGAAAATTCAGGAGCCTCTGGACTAAGGAGAAAGGTCAGCAAATGTAATGTTAGCCTCAGAAGTAAAGGAGATACAGGCTAAACGACACCAGGAAGAAACAATAAAGCAAGTCAAGAATGTGCCACATTTTATACTACGCCTGGTTTCCTTGAAAAAGGCAATGCCATTAAACAAAAAATAAAAAAGATTGGGAGACTGTTCTAAATTGAAAGACATCACAATGCTAGTTCCTTGAGAGCCCTGGCTTTAAATAAAGGACATTTGAAAATGTCCTCTAGTTTGAGAAGTTTGAATATGGAGTAGGCATTAGATAATATTAAATAATTGTTCATTTTAAGTGGAATAAGCGTTATTATTTTAGATGAACCATTACATCTAATTTTTTTAATAGTTTGACAAAAGATACAAACTATGGAGAAGGCAATGGCACCCCACTCCAATACTCTTGCCTGGAAAATCCCATGGACGGAGAAGCCTGGTAGGCTGCAATCCATGGGGTTGCTAAGAGTCGGACACGACTGAGCAACTTCACTTCACATGGCAAAACATGGCTAGTGATTAACAATTAGTGATAATTATTAGCAATTATTAATAAATATAGATAATGCTTTATTGTAATTGTGTTTTTCTTTTCTGAATATTTTGAGATTCTTCCTATAAACAGTCTTCATAAAGTAACAGGTTAGTGGTAAACTGAGCAATACAACTGGTCAGCACTGAAGAAGCAGGACTGTAAAGGTTTGGTCAAATCCCTCCCAACTTTGTCACAAAACTGTACAAACCAGGCCTTCCCTGGTGGTCCAAAGGCTAAGAATCCACCTTGCAATACCAGTGGGGGGTGGGGTGGGGAAATAAAGTCCCATGTGTTGTGGAGAAGCAAGGCTTGTGTGCCCCAGCTAAAGAGTCCATGTGCCGCAACGAAAGATCCCACGTGACGCACTGAAAACCCCACGTGCTGCAACTAAGACCTGCTGCAGCCAAAATGAAGCTTTTAAAAACTCTACTGAGAATGGCACCTTAGCTCTTAACTATTTTGCAAAGTAAAATATGTCATTTCCCTAAAGAAAAAAATCACAGGAAAGTCTCAAAGAGCTCTGTACATGGAGGGACCACTTTTTTTTCACTCCACACAGTTGAACAAGGAGCTGGGGACAGGGTGCTGATGTCTGCATCCATGAGAACTGAGACAGGAAATTCGGAAGGCAGGATGACAAGGAATGGAGGGGTCCTGGGTTCCTCGACATCCCATCCCCAGGATCACTGCAGCCCCCTGGCCCCAGGGCTCCTGCCAAATGTTCTCTGGGGTGGACTCCTTGAGGGGATGCCCCTTAAAAACTGTCTCCCAGATGCTGGTAGTGTTCTGTAGCTGGACCTGGTGCGGATTCCATGTGTGTAAACAAATAAGAGAGGCTTCCCAGGTGGCTCAGGGGTAAAGAATCTGCCTGCCAAGCAGGAGAAGAGGGTTTGATCCCTGGATTGGGAGGATTCCCTGGAAAAGGAAATGGCAACCATTCCAGTATCCTTGCCTGGGAAAACCCTTGGACAAAGGAGCCTGATGGGCCACACCCACAGAGTCGCAAAGAGTCAGACACAATTTAACTACTAAACCATCACCACCAAGCAAACATCAACGTCCACTGAGCTGCCCACTCAAGATCTGTACATTTACTAAAAATTAATTATTCCTCATTTAAAGAAAAAAAGCCCTCCCCTTACCTCTGAAATAAGAATGCAGCC
This sequence comes from Madoqua kirkii, assembly GCA_006408675.1. Lineage (NCBI taxonomy): Eukaryota > Metazoa > Chordata > Mammalia > Artiodactyla > Bovidae > Madoqua > Madoqua kirkii. The sequence goes on along the minus strand of SJYC01096479.1, from coordinate 16,135 downwards.
CAGAGATCTGGGGGAAAAAGAGTGAAATTGTAGCCTTTTCTCTTGGAAGCTTCAGAAGTAATGACTACTTTTCAGAACAAACACCGAGATAAAAGAGGAGGATTTGGAGACAGACTTTTTAAAATCCTCCGATGAGAAAGAGAAATTTAATATCTCAACCATTTTAAACCTTTAAGCCTCTGTGCACAAAGCTAGTCATTTCTTGATCTCTTTGTTAATGTAGCTTTAGTACCGAAGTTGTGTAGTTCTTTAATAAACTCACATCAAAACATTGCTTCCAGGTGCTTTCAAAAAATTAGCAGCGACTTTAGAAATGAATGAAATGAAGGAAACAGTCCTCCACTGAGGGGTCTTTGGGGCCAGTAGAGGCCAAGAGGTGGGGTGTGGGGTGCGGGGTAGGGTGGGAAGAGGCTAAAGAAAACCTCAGTGTAAGCCCAGAAGTTCCTCGCCCTCCTGCCTGAACAGCTATGGGACAGTGGGGACTAGGAAGGGTGCCCACCTTTCTGCCACTCACACTAGAAGCCACGGTTGTGGCCCTGGTCAGCCGCCCCACCCCCAGATCCCAGGTACTCAGAAGATGATTAGCAGAAAGATCCTTTTACAACCAGAGCTGAGGAGGGGTCTCCACAGGACGCCTCTGGGGTAGGGGGAGAGGGGGCCGTGTTCCAGGACGGTTGGGAGTGACGCCCAGGGCCTGGGGAGGGTCCCTCCCTCCCTGCAGGGAGCCCAGCTTCTCACTCCCTCCATGGCTCAGCAGCTCCCCCGTGAGCCCGAGCCGGGAACTTCAGGAGCCAGGTTCCCTCCTCCCTCAGGGTCAAGGACATCCTGGCAGCTTCTCCCAGGGAAACCACGCCAAGGGAAAGTCCCCAAGGACACAAGAAGCCCCTCGAAGGACATCTAGTGGATTCCCTTCCCCTTGCTTCAGATACAAAATGCCTCCAGAAGAGACCTCAGCTCCCTGTTTTCACTGCTTTAAAGAAGGCTGACCCCAAACAACTGATGCTTTCGAACGGCGGTGCTGGAGAAGACTCTTGAGAGTCCCTTGGACTGCAAGAAAATTAAACCAGTCAATCCTAAAGGAAATCAACTCTGAATATTCATTGGAAGGACTGATGCTGAAGCGCCAATACTTTGGTCACCTGCTGCAAAGAAGCGACTCACTGGGAAAGACCTTGATGCTGGGAAAGACTGAGGGCAGGAGGAGAAGAGGGTGACAGAGTGAAATGATTGGATGGCACCACTGACTCAATGGACATAAATCTGAGCAAACTCTGGGAGATGGTGAAGGACAGGGAAGCCTGGCGTGCTGCAGTCCTTGGGGTCACAAAGAGTCAGACACTACTGAGTGACTGAACAGCAACAACCTGTCACACACTAACTTTTTCTTAGAGAGACCCTCTCTAAGACTTCTTGCCTTTAACTTGGCCACGTGGCTGAACTAGCAAGCTGGCTCCCAGTTGGGCTGGCGATTCAGCCACCTCCCAGCCACGCGATAGTCAATCCCAGGCCCTCCTTGGTCTTCCCTTCCCAGGCTGCCCCTCCCATCCTCCAGTGCTGACCCTCTCCTGCTCAGAGACCCACATTTTCAGTGTCAGTTATTTGAGCAATATTCAGATCCAGCTCCCTGGTCCTGGGGCTCTTCTGTGGCCACTAAAACGATGTGGAGAAGCAACCCCAGCCAGGGAGACAGGAATTAGCCCAGGCTAGTAACCGGCATGGGCTTCCCCATGGTGGCTTAGCTGGTAAGAATCCACCTGCAATTCAGGAGACCCCAGTTTGATTCTTGGGCCGGGAAGATCCCCCGGAGGAGGGCATGGCAACCCACTCCAGCATTCTTGCCTGGAGAATCCCCATGGACAGAGGAGCCTGGTGGGCTACAGTCCATGGGGTCTCAACAAGCTGGACATGACTGAGCGACTAAGCACAGCACAGGAATCTGCCACACCTTCCCTGTGTGACCTTGAACAGACCCCACGACTGGGGATCAGTAAGATTTATCGACCAAGAGCTGTGCTATGCACATTACATATATTATCTCACTGAATCTCTTTGAGTCAATGTTATCCGCATCTAACAGGGAAGGGAATTTAGGCTTGGAAAGATATGTGACTTGCCCAAGATCACAGAGCTCATCAATGATGAAGCTGGATTAGAATTTAGGCAGTTGAACTCTATGACGCGATCTCAGTCGAAATTCTCATGCTAGTCAATAGCTAAAAAAAAAATAGTAATAATAAAAATAATTGATGGGCTTCCTGGTGGCTCAGTGGTAAAGAATCTGCCTGCCAGTGCAGGAGGCACCGGTTCAATCCCTGATCCTGGAAGATCCCACATGCCACGGAGCAACAAAGCCTGTGCACCACAGCTGTTAAGCCTTGCCCTACAGCCCACACGTGGCTGCTACCAAGCCCTGGTGCCGAAACTACCGAAGCACACACACACCCCAGAGCCCGAGCTCTGCAACAAGAAAGGCCACCGCTGCGAGAAGACGCATGCGCACCGCAGCCAGAGTGTAGCCCCGGCTCGCTCCAACTAGAGAAAAGCTGTGGGCAGCAGCGAAGACCTAGCACAGCCAAAAATAAATAAGTAAACAAAATTATTCAAAAAGGCAACTGGGATTCTTCCACTGCTAAGAGTCAAGGGATTTGGTAAAAATGGACCCACGTTTTCACATCTCCAGATGGGCCATGGTTAAGGTAACCACCTAAGAAAATTGAGATAGATACTCCCTCCAGAAGGGGAAAGGACAGCCCTCCTGGGCGAACAGGGTCTCAATACAGATATTTACAAGGCAGCCAGCAGCACTATAATTCTCCTTGATTCTTCTTAACAAGGGTAAGAGGGGCGACATGTGGACCAAAAGTCACATACTTGCAAAGACATCCTTCCTCTGGAGACCAAGAAGCAGCAGATTCCTTTCCTGGGAACAACTCTATCAAATAGACATCTGTTACTCTTTGGCGATCTGTATGCCATAACAGTTTAAAAAACAGAGTTTAAATGCTTAAATAAGAAGAAAACAGTTTGCCCGTGTTGCAAAATAGCATATAAACTGTGCTGGAATTAGTGCAAGGGGAACATTTATCTTTCCTAGATAATCTTGAAGCTGGACTTTTTTTTTTTTGGATGGTGTATAATTATGTTTACTGGCATGGAAAGATGGTTATGATATATCACTAAAGGGGAATAAAAACCCCAAACTGGCTGTAAACATCAAACCAGACCTATTTTTGCCTTTTTAATTACTTGCTTATTTTTGGTTGTGATGGGTCTTGGTTGCCGCCAGACCAGATTTTTTAAAGGAGCATTTGACTGTGCCTCCCTGGCTGGGGCGAGGTGCCCTCTCCATCTCCTGTGAAAGAAAAGGAAGAATGGGGTCGAGACTGGCTTTTTTTTTTTTTTTTTTTTAGCTATAATGGCCAAAGACTTGTCTGAGCTGAAATCTGGGCCAGCCTGGTGTGGAGAAAAGATGGTAGGGTGGAGAGTGAAGTCTAGAAGACCTGGCTTCCAATCCTGGCAGCATCAACCATGAGCCACGGTGACCTGATGCAGATTCGATGCCTCCAAAGGCCTGCCCTCTTTGATACAGTGGAAGCCACGCCCACTGCCCAAGTTTGATGCCATCTGCAGTGCGCCTTGCACAATGCCAGGCGCATGGGAGGTGCTCAGGAGGTGGTGGGCCTCCCCATTCTGCAATGCCAAGGGTTGACCATTACCAACTACAGTCACAAGGGCTGACCATTAATTACCAAGGGGTGAGACTGAGGTGCCAGGCTGTGAATGAGATCAACCAAAATCTGAGACCCTGGTCCACTTGACATTCCTTTGCTCACTCAAGGAACACTGATGGAGGGCCTGCCATGTGGCTGCTCGGGGCCAGGCAGTAGGCTCACCTCTGGGAACTCAGTGAAACACATCCTATCCCTGTCCTTGAGGAGAGGGATCATAAAGAGGTAACAGAGCCTTGTGCCTGGTCTCTGGGGGCACTGGAAAGGGGGCATAAGGACAGGGGGCTGCTTGGTGGGGTCCTCAGGAAAGACCTTTCCCAGCAGCTGACATCTGGCCTGAGACAGGAAGGAGCCATGGTCAGGAGGGGGCAGACTGAGCAAGAGGCTGCAGAAAGCAGCATCCGTGCCCTGCCCACCTCTGAGCTGTACTCACATGAGCCGGAGAGGTACGCCGGCAGGAGAGGGGGGCTGGGCTCAGCTCTCCTGCCTTTGCAGTCAGGAGACCGTGGTCATGATCTGAACACTGGAGAGCAAAGGCCCAGAAGGAGTTTCTAAGCAATGGGGTCAGGGTTGTGCTTTTAAAAGGTGGATGCTGGAAGAAGGTGGGGACGGAGTGTGGGGTAAGGAGGACTGACCAGCGAGGAGACTCCATCAGGCAAGAGACGAGGGAGGCAGCTTGGTCAGGACTGGGGCCGCGGAGACAGGAAGGGTGGACGCGTTCAAGCTAGATTCGGGAGGAGGCGCTAGAGGGTTGCTGATGGATCAGACATAGACTGTACAGAAAAGGGGAGACCATCAGGCCACGTCCAGGTGGCCCAGCCTAGCGGCTCTGTGGGAGTTCGGAAAAGGCCCCCACTTTCTGCAATGGATACAGCCCTCAGAATACCCTGCAAGCACCCAGGGTACGACCTGCAAGACCCCCGCTCAGAGCCCCGAGCAGAGGGGCCGTCAGGTTTCTGCTTGAGCAACTTCAGACTCCAGAGCTTGCACTTCCCGTGGGAGTGCCAGGAAAGCCAGTAGGGGCCCATTTCAGCAGCCCACCCCTGCCTCTGGGCGTGAGGTTTCTCCCCTTCCAGGCCCGGGCATCAGCCCTGCCTCCGTGTATGCTGCTAACCCAGAGAAGAAGCACAGCTTTAAGATCTTGGAAGCTAACGGTGCAGCACGACCTTTTAGCACTTAAATAGATGCAAGTTCTAGAACATCCACGGCCAAAATGAAAGTAAATAATGACAGAGTGTGAGTCATGACTGTGCTTGCCGAGTATTTGCAGAGCGTATAAACAAAGCGTGCTCACGGATTCAGAGCGAGGACCTAGGAGTTGGGCGCCAATTCAACTCCCAACTCTAGCTCATGCAAGGACATATTAATAAAATCATAGTCCAAGGGGTCGCAAAGAGTCGGACACGACTGAGCAACTGAGTGTGCACACACACATGATGGAAACCTTAGTTAACTAAGCCCTCATTCTCTGGAGTTCACCTGAGACTGGAAATTTAAAAAGCTTATCCCTGGCTCTGTGACAACCTAGAGGAGTAGGATGGGGTGGGGTGGGAGGGAGGCTCAAAAGGGAGGGGACATATGTACACCTATGGCTGAGTCATGTATATGTATGGCAGAAACCAGCACAGGCAGACGCTTTACCGTCTGAGCCACCAGGGAAGCCCAATTATCCTTCAATTAAATATAAATAAAAAAAATTTAAAATACATATTCATTTTAAAAATTCTTATCCTCAGGACTTCCCTGGCAGTCTAGTGACTGGGACTTTGCCTTCTAATGTGGAGGGTGTGGGTTCGATCCCTGGTGTGGGATCCCATATGCCTTGAAGCCAAAGGCCCAAAGGATGGTGCAGGGGCAATGTTGTGGCTAGTTTCATAAAGATTTTTTTTTTAATGGCCCATGTTTTAAAAATCTTAAAAAAATAAAAAGCTTATCCTGATAAAAACCAGAGTACTCATTATCATGTTTCTCAGATGAAATCACTTCACCACCAATGTTGACATGAAGCTTAATTAACACTCCGATGTTTAGGGAGGGGAAAAACAAAACAACTGAGCATGTAAACCTAAGAGATGAACACAACCAGCCAGTCTTGACCCATCAGTCTCTCTCCGAGGAGCTGGTCACTTATTTTCTTGTAGCAGAGTGTTTGGTAGTGACCCCTTCTCATCTCCTGATAAGCTGCTCCCTTAGAGGCAGAGTTGATACCTTATCCTTTAATCCTCCTCCATTCCTATAGCTAGGAGAAGGTAGTGAGTGAAAGTCTCTCAGTCGTGTCCGACTCTTTGTGACCCCATGGACTGTATAGTCCATGGAATTCTCCAGGCCAGAATACTGGAGAGGGTAGCCTTTCCCTTCTTCAGGAGATCTTCCCAACCCAGGGATCGAAACCCAGGTCTCCGGCATTGCAGGCAGACTCTTTACCAGCTGAGCCACAAGGGAAACCCAAGAATACTGGGGTGGGTAGCCTATCCCTTCTCCAGCAGTTCTTCCCAACCCAGGAATCAAACCGGGGTTTCCTGCATTGCAGGAACATTGTTTACCAACTGAGCCATCAGGGAAGCCCAGGAGAAGGTAGGAGTTGCTCTTTCAGTGTCTGCTGTGTACGTGACCATCTTTACTAATTGCCAGAATTCACCCCAGCCCTGGGCTCCCCTAGGGTCCTGTCCAGGCAGGGGATGGACCCAAAGTGGGCTAGGATCAGGAGATAGAAGGTTTGGCTCCAGCACAGACTCTAGCACTCACCAGCCTGTGTGAGTCGTGTCCTTTGTTTTTGTTTTCTTGTCTGTAAAGAGGGAGAAATTGCTATAAGATTTTTCAGATGAAGCAGTGGGAAAGAAACACTTGGAAAGGTGTTCTTCGAGTGTGAGGTGACCCCTGCCTTGCTTTGGAGGGGGGTTCTGTGCACGTGAAGGCAAGATGCTACAGGAGTGTGGACCACGGCAGATTCTGGGCCAGTCAGCAGGGTGGATCCAGAGGTATCGTTAATGACCGCAGAGTCACAGAGGAAAATGTCCCTGAGGCTGTGCTGATCTGCACACAGGAGATGGCAATCAGGGCACAGACTCTGGAGCCAGCAGATAACAGAACGTGACCGGCCTTAAGGCAATAGGAGGCGATGGGGCCTGCGGCCAATTGGAGATCCCACTGGTGCTCTGCCCAAGGCAATTGGTTGGACAGCTTTAAAACAGGCCTGGTCAGACACAGCATCTATGTTTTGAGACCCTGCAGCCTGTTGATTTAAATGTATGTTTTATTCTGATGCTTTGACCTCTTTGAGAGTCTTTTAGACAGCAAGGAGATCCAACCAGTCCATCCTAAAGGAAATCAGTCCTGAATATTCATCGGAAGGACTGATGCTGAAGCTAAAACTCCAATCCTTTGGCTACCTGATGCGAAGAACTGACTCACTGGAAAAGACTCCGATGCTGGGAAAGATTAAAGGCGGGAGAAGGGGACAACAGAGGATGAGGTGGTTGGATGGCATCACCAACTCAAAAGACATGAGTATAAGTAAACTTCGGGAGTTGGTGATGGACAGGGAGGCCTGGCATGCTACAGTCCATGGGGTTGCAAAGAGTCGGAACCAACTGAGTGACTGAAATTTGACCTCTGGGTCCTGGCTGGCCCTGGAGGCACTGCTCCTCACAGCACCAGCTAATTCCTAGAGATAGAAAACAACTGAGCAACCCAGAGCTTGCACCCTAGACCCTTCTTTATGGGGTGCTTGCACCTGCCCTAGTCATTCAGCCCAGATACCAGACCATTAAGGACACCCTCAAAGCCCCAGAGCCCACAGAAACAATCCAAGCTGGCCAGTCCTACTCTTTGCCACTCCCTTTCCAAGGAAACCACAATAAAGGATTTTGCCAACATTTCCCCCTCACTCTCTCCACCTCCTGACCGATCTGGTGATTTCCCATCAGCCCTGCATGGCGGGACCTGCTCCCTTCTCTTAAAAACTGTAACAGACTCTCCTATCAACGATAGGCATCTCCTGATATCCTAGGCTAACCATACCTGAATAATAATAACACCTACATTTTAACACAATCTACCTGCAGTGCAGATTCTATCCTTGGGTTGGGAAGATCCCCTGGAGAAGGAAATGGCAGCCCACTCCAGTATCCTTGCCTGGAAAATCTCATGGACAGAGGAGCCTGGTGGGCTGCAGTCCATGGGGTCGCAAAGAGTCGGGCACGACTGAGCGATTAACACACAATTTTAACACACCCGTGAATCCCACTGGAGCTTGAATCATCACGGAAGCTACACGGCCCCCATTGAATCTGGGCACCCAGCACAGCGGACATGAGTTGGAAATGAGTCTGAGCAAACTCCGAGAGACAGTGAAAGACAAGGAAGCCTGGCGTGCATGGTGTCACAATAAGTCAGACAGGGCTTAGCCACTCAGTAACAACCAGACACAATCCCTAGCCCATAGAAGACACTATTCATTCTTTTAAAATAATTGTATTTACTTGTTTAGTTTTGGCTGTGCTGGGTCTCTGTCTCTGCGCTGGCTTTTCTCTAGCTGTGATACGCGGGGACTGCTCTCTGGTTGCGGCGCACAGATTTCTCATTGCAGTGGCTTCTCTTGTGGAGCACCGCCTCAAGGGAGGGTGCGTAGGCTTCAGTGGCTGAGGCTCTCGGGCTCTGGAGCACAAACTCAATAGTTGTGGCTCATGGGCTTAGTTGCTCTGCAGCATGTGGGATCTTCCTAGATCAGAGATCGAACCTGTGTCTCCTGCCTCAGTAGGCAGCCTTTTTTTTTTTTTTTTTTTAGCCATTGAGCCACCAGGGAGGTCCCAGATGCAATTAAGGTACTAATCAATAAATGGATAGGGGGAAGTGAAAAGCCGAGTGTGGAAGCATCATCTGGGGACGCAACAGCGTCATCACTGTTGCAACAGCTCTAGGAAGCTGCCTTCTGTACCTGCCTGGTTCTGCACTTGGAAGGGATGTAGGCAGCCAGGCGGGAGCAAGCCAGGGGAGGTGGTGTACGTACATGCTGGTGGGAGTAAGCTGTGGTTAAACGTAAGCGGCTCCCCCTCCTACTGGGGAGTTTTTCGGGCAACTCTTAAGCAAGAGGCTCTTCTCTTGGCAGACAGACTTCCGGCTAACTCTAGCTGTTTCCTTTATATGTTTCTGAACAGATTACCACCTCAAAGGGTCTCTGAACCCAGGGGTAAAAATGTAAAAGCCAGAAAGAGGGTTCCCAGCCATCTGCAGTCTCTAGGACCCGCCCGGAACAGGCTCTCAAATAGGAGGATCAGGGTTTCCCAGGGGGCTCAGTGGGTAAAGAATTTGCCTGCAATGCAGGAGACATGGGTTTGATCCCTGGGTCGGGAAGATCCCCTGGAGGAGGAAATGGCAACCCACTCCAGTATTCTTGCCAGGGAAAGTCCATGGATAGAGAAGCCTGGTGGGCTGCAGTCCACAGGGTCACAAAGAGTCGGACGCAACTGAGGCAACAGCACACAAGCCACTCGCCCAGCTCCATGGGGCCTTGAAATTATCCTGTGTCTGTGACAGTGCAGGGCCGGGGTTGGGGGCGCGGTCTGTATTTCTGCACTTTTCTGGCTAGTAAACTGAAAGTTGAGCTAGAGAACCTATTTCTTTTTTTAATTCCTTACTCTTAAAAGTACATCAGTCTGTTCTGCTTGAAGATGGACTGAATTTCCCAGATGATAGGGCTCTTGGGTGTCGTTCTCAGGATGACCATCTCATTCCAGGCAGAGAGAAAACCTGTCTGGGATGACCTAGGGGAGGCAGATAACCCCCTGTTGGGAGGCAGGGAGATCAAGTATTTACTGTTCCTGATGAGGTTCAGCTGTGTGGTTCGGTTGGACGTAGCCAGTGGCTCCCTAAGACCAAAAAGCAAAGACAGGGGGCATTCGACCACAGTGAAGGGACAATGAGAATCTGGGGGACTGCCCAAGTGGTCATGCCAGGAGAAGGGTCAGCAAGGTGACTATGCAAATGGGTTTCACCCAGAACAGAACCAGCTGATGCCCTGTTATCCCAGCACAATGATTCAACTCACTGCCCTTCTCTCTCAAGTGTCCTGGTTTGATTGATAAATCAGAGTCATACTCAACAGCAGGGAGTTTTGCAAATGGAATGTCTGAGTTGGAAGGCTCTCAAGTAAGAGTCTAGTTGCTTTGTTTGTACAAACAGAAGTTTAAGGTTTGGCAAACATGCTGGAGAAGGTCTGGCAGCAGCAGATGGCAGGAACAGTGAGCAGAAGGGAACCATGCCTGACCTTGGGCTCGGCTGGAGGGGAACTTGGGCTGGCTAGGATTGCCTGGGACTATTGGACTTCACTCGCAGCCTCTAGCCCAAGAGGGGGCTTCCAAAGACGCATTTCCATCCTTTGGTTGAAGTCTCAAGCCCAGAGTTAAGAAGTCTAGCGAGGGCTAAGCACTAAGAAAAAACGTTTTCACCAGATGGGCTGTGAGAGGAGCGAACATCCCCCACCCTCCATCATCAGCAGGGGCTGGGTACCACCATCCCATTCAGCGCCACCTTGCATCGCCATGGGGACCCTGAACAATCTCCCGGTTTTCTTTCTTCCTGGTTGAGATCTTGTTTTTGTCAAAATGAACTATTTATCTGTGTTGCATGAAACGTCATGGATTGTGGGCAAAACCAGGACAAACCCAAACCTCAGAAATAAGAGCCCTCTGATGATACTCACACGCAACTGCCCGAATCTTTAGAGGCTGCAATGAATTTTCTTTTCCCAACACTGAACTTACCCCCTAGAAGTATTTAACCCAAGCGGCATCTGACAGACAAGCCCCCAGTGGCCCAAGCATGCCAGATTAACTCATTCTCGAGCTGATTCACCAGGTGAAGCGTGGACCTGAGCGAACCACTCGCGGAGGGAGGGTGAAGACGTCAAAGGGAAAACGTGGCTGTAAGTTTCACCTGGAGGCCTCACATGAGTTTAATCAAGCCATAAAATACTCAAGATGTCCAGTGTATAAGGACTATTTCACTTTTGTGTGTGAGACAGAACTAAAACTTCAAAGCTATTTGTCTTTTTATCTAAGATTAGCCATCATGCAAAAACTTACTGGTCAAGCAGATAATAAAATACACAGATCCCATGGAAGGGTTTTTGTACATTTCAGTCCTTGCAGATAACAAAGCCATTATCCACCCTGCATGGTCCTGAGAGTGAGTTCCTTCAATTCTGAAAGCTGCCAGTCCTGCCAGCGCCTGGAGGGCTCATGTGTTATAAATTCTCGAAGCTCTTTTAGCTGCAGTCTGGGCATCTGGTGACTCTTCGTCCTCTTCCTCGGTCCGCTTGTGTTTTAAGAACAAGTCAGACTTTAAGAAGCGGCTGTAACTGTCATACTTCATGAGGTTGAAGATCTAGGGGAAAAGGAAAATTATAAATCATTTAATTTTTATTAAATACCTATCATGTATTGGGACTTTCTAGGTGGCACAGTGGCAAAGAATCCTCCTGCCAATGCAGGAGACGCAGGAGACAAGGATTTGATCTCTGGCTTGGGAAGATCCCCTGAAGGAGAAAATGGCAACCCACTCCAGTATTCTTGCCTGGAAAATTCTACGGACAGAGGAGCCTGTAGGGGCTACAGTCCATGGGGTGACAAAGAGTTGGACACGAATGAGCCACTGGACATGAGCACGATCGTGTGCCAAGGAGTGCACACGCATGCCAGCCACCCAAGGAAAGCTAAAGTAAGTCCTGTGGTAGACCAGGCAGATTTCCCGGATGTTTAGGGTCATTATGAAATCATCTCAGTGGAATATAAGAGCTTAAAGAGCACAAGCAAATCTTTATTTTTCATGGAAGTCTAGATTCACACAGTATTGATGCATCTCCTTGGATCAAGAGGTACTTTAAGAATCACTACTTTAAAAAAAAAATAGAATTACCACTGTATTCAGGTTAGATATTACAGGGATGTGGGTCTCCAGGAACTTGAGGTAGCAGAAGAGAAGCCATATCTGTAGAGACGATGAAATAAAGGCCACTATCATATCAGACGATGCTAATATTTAGACCTCCGGAAGTCTGGCAACCAAGGTCTTACACAAACCTATTATTACGCCAAGAAACAAAATGGGGCATATTCAGTGCAGGGCAGAGAAGTGGAATGACAAGCTCAGGCAGGAGGGGCTTTGGGAACAGGCCCTAATTAAAGAAAATAGCAGTCAGCTGCAGGCCGCAGACACCTGCTCGCTCACACAGGCCCAGAAGCGCCTCTCTGGGAAAGCAGTCATTCTAATACACACTTGGCAGCTGCGAGGGGAGCTGCTGCACCCCAAGATCACCAAGAGCTCCCCCCTTCTGAGCCAGAGTCCCTGTTCCCAGCATTCTCATCCTCCAAGGCTATGAGCCACTGGACATGGCACGATCGTGTGCCAAGGAGTGCACACGCATGCCAGCCACCCAAGGAAAGCTAAAGTAAGTCCTGTGGTAGACCAGGCAGATTTCCCGGATGTTTAGGGTCATTATGAAATCATCTCAGTGGAATATAAGAGCTTAAAGAGCACAAGCAAATCTTTATTTTTCATGGAAGTCTAGATTCACACAGTATTGATGCATCTCCTTGGATCAAGAGGTACTTTAAGAATCACTACTTTAAAAAAAAAATAGAATTACCACTGTATTCAGGTTAGATATTACAGGGATGTGGGTCTCCAGGAACTTGAGGTAGCAGAAGAGAAGCCATATCTGTAGAGACGATGAAATAAAGGCCACTATCATATCAGACGATGCTAATATTTAGACCTCCGGAAGTCTGGCAACCAAGGTCTTACACAAACCTATTATTACGCCAAGAAACAAAATGGGGCATATTCAGTGCAGGGCAGAGAAGTGGAATGACAAGCTCAGGCAGGAGGGGCTTTGGGAACAGGCCCTAATTAAAGAAAATAGCAGTCAGCTGCAGGCCGCAGACACCTGCTCGCTCACACAGGCCCAGAAGCGCCTCTCTGGGAAAGCAGTCATTCTAATACACACTTGGCAGCTGCGAGGGGAGCTGCTGCACCCCAAGATCACCAAGAGCTCCCCCCTTCTGAGCCAGAGTCCCTGTTCCCAGCATTCTCATCCTCCAAGGCCTCCCCATGCTTCGCTGCAGTCCTCCCAAGCCCTGCCAAGGGGTGGGACCCTTTCTGGCTGTCGAGGGGCAGTCTCTTATTCTGAGAAGTTTCTCTCCCATCTCAGACCTTCCCTCTGGACTCTCAGGACATTGTGCAGACTGAAAGTTCACGTCACGCAACCTGGCACTCTCACTAACTGCACCGCCACGGGCTCGACAAACAGAAAGTTCCAGGGGCGTCTAGAAAGACGCTCGCTGCCAGGCGGGGTCCCCAAGTGGGTGGTAAAATATCTTTTAAACCTGCCCTCTCACCACAGGCACATAAACTGCTTTGCAAACAAATGCCTGACAGTGTCCACAGACTCGGAACATCTGGCTGGGGGCTGGGAGAACTGGAACTTGGGCTTGACACCTTCGTTTTCCCAAGACCCGGGAGGACCGCCTCCATCGTTTTGCTCTCAGCTGGGTTTGGACTTTGGGTTTTCCTCAAACTCTTGCACTGCTGTCTGCCCTTCTGTGAGTGCCCTTCCAGTCTGGTCAACCTGCTCAGAAGGAGTGTGCCTCCGAAGACCCCTACCTTGCACCTCTCCAGAGTGGGCCTCCATTTTGTAGCAATCTTTCATCTTAGATTGCTTCAGTAAGGTTCAGAGAAAACATTCATTAAAGCCAAAAACCTCCCAGAAAATAAAAAAATCATAGGCGGGGGTGAGGCAGGAGATGCAAAACGCCCACAGTATGTCACGCGGGTGTGTTACCAACCCTCATCACCACCTGCATTATTCAGCCCTTCCAGGCACAGGAACCTCCAAAGGGGACTTTGAGACGCCCATCCAGTTCACCGTTTGAAATGATGCTCGAAATCTGACCAATGAAACCAGGCTCGTGAGTGCCCCCGACCCGGGGAACCAAGCCCCCACCCCCTCCTCCCAACCAGGCCCGCAGCAGACGGGACCCAGCACCACCAGCAGGATGCGGGTCGACCCAAATGTCTCGTCTGAGTCTCTGCGTGTGGGAGTGGTGCATCCTGTTTGCCTGCTGCAGCTCTTCGAGAAAAGAAGAAGAAAAGGCCGAGGCTGGAGGCGGTGGGGGAGGGGGCAGGGGATGTGGTTCCAGCAGCGGGGCTCAACCTCGGGAGATGCTTGGCTCTCCCTTCGGCACACTTGGAGCCAGCAAGCTCGGGGGAGGGGGCTACAGACTATTTAACAAGAGGGCAAGGACCGCTTCCTGCTGTGGGCGGGTGTAAGGTTCCCGTGGAAGCCCTTGAGCTGGGGTTTCCCTCTTCAGGAGCCCTTGCCTGCCTCCTGGTGAAACCGAGTCACCGGGTAGCAGCTGGAGGCATCAGACCAGGACAGATCTGAAGGAAAGGGATGTGGCTACCAAGAGCCTCATTTTCTGGGGATAGGAACTGCCTGGGATCTCCGATGGGGTCTTCACTGCTACCTGCAAGGGTCTCCTGGGCATTGGCCTTGGGGTTCATGGCAATAGGCAGCTTCAAACCAGGGCCCCTCATGGGTACTCAGCAATGATGACCTAGAGAATGTCCTAAAAATCTCTTTCAAGAAAGTGGCCAAGGCTGACCACAGTAGCCTTCATCCGACGGAGGTTCACCCAGTGAATGAGCGGGGCCCATCCACTGAGCAAGACAGAAGGGCTGGGGAAACAGTTCAAGGTGTGCCAATCCCAGAAACAGCACCTGCAAACCACATGCCAGCCAGTGCACGGGGCAGCCTCTCTAATCTCCACTGAACCCCTGAGGGCCCCGAACACACAGGGGAAAGAACCGGGCCCAGGAGGTTTGTTGCTTTGCCCCAGTGGCCAGATATTGTCAGCGCAGCTGCCATGATGAGTACCAACAACTGACGGATTGAAAAGCAGAAATTTCCTTTCTCGGGGCGCTGAAGGCTGGAAGTCCAAGATCAAGGTGACTGCAGGGCTGCTTTCTCCCGAGGACTCTGTCCTTGGCTTGTAGGTGGCCGTCCCCCCAGCGTCTTCATCTGGTCTCTCCTCTGTGTGTGTCCATGTCCTAATCTCCTCTCCTTCTAAGGACACTGGTCAGATGGAATTAGGACCCACCCCAAGGACCTCATTTAATCACCTCTTTGAAGACCCCCATCTCCAGTTAGTCATACTCTGAGGTCCTGGAGCTTAGGAGTCTGACATCTGAAATTGAGGGGGGACATGATTCAGCCTGTGACAGTGAGCAAAAGAGACCGGCAGGATGCAAACACTGGCCGTCCAGCTCTCAAGCCGACACGCCTACCTTCGGGCCATCCCACCACTCGTATGGCAGAGTGAGAGGCAGTCACTAAAAACGAAGATTGTGCAAAGAGTTTAACGTGGAAAAATGAACGGGAGTGTCAAGTGACTGAACACCGAATGTTTAAAGTTCACTAAAACTGAAAACAGTGACCCCAAATACATTCTCTAATGTGTTAGCTTGTGTATTTAAGTGGGAAATAAATATCCCCAAAGGTCAGTATAGGAGGTTGAACAATGTGTCCCCCAAATTGACATCCACCTGGAACCTCAGAATGTGACTTTTTTTAAGAATAGGGTTAGCTGAGGATCTCAGGTTGACATCATCCTGGTTCAGTTCAGTTCAGCTCAGTCGCTCAGTTGTGTCCGACTCTTGGTGACCCCATGAATCGCAGCACGCCAGGCCTCCCTGTCCATCACCAACTCCCGGAGTTCACTCAAACTCACATCCATCGAGTTGGTGATGCCATCCAGCCATCTCATCCTCTGTCGTTCCCTTCTCCTCTTGCTCCCAATCCCTCCCAGCATCAGAGTCTTTTCCAATGAGTCAACTCTTCTCATGGCCAAAGTACTGGAGTTTCAGCTTTAGCATCAGTCCTTCCAAAGAAATCCCAGGGCTGATATCCTTTAGAATGGACGGGGTTGGATCTCCTTGCAGTCCAAGGGACTCTCAAGAGTCTTCTCCAACACCACAGTTCAAAAGCTGTCTCTTATACACATCTCCAGAGTGGGCCTCCATTTTGTAGCAATCTTGTCATCTTAGATTGCTTCAGTAAGGTTCAGAGAAAACATTCATTAAAGCCAAAAACCTCCCAGAAAATAAAAAAATCATAGGCGGGGGTGAGGCAGGAGATGCAAAATGCCCACAGTATGTCACGCGGCTGTGTTACCAACCCTCATCACCACCTGCATTATTCAGCCCTTCCAGGCACAGGAACCTCCAAAGGGGACTTTGAGACGCCCATCCAGTTCACCGTTTGAAATGATGCTCGAAATCTGACCAATGAAACCAGGCTCGTGAGTGCCCCCGACCCGGGGAACCAAGCCCCCACCCCCTCCTCCCAACCA